>JABTTQ020001080.1:0-50000 GCA_016081115.2 Rehmannia glutinosa | reverse complement strand
CTCGGCCGACCTATTTGCTGAAGTAATCCACTGCGACTATTAGAAATTTTTGTTGCCTGTCGCCATTGGGAACGGACCTACTATGTCAATACCCTACTTAGAGAAAGGTAAGGTGAATTCATAATCCCTAATAATTTTGTTTGATGGATCAAAGGCCCGTGCTTTCTGCACTTTTCGCAGTCTGCGAACGAATGCTTTTTGTTTTTTGAGCTTAGGCCAAAAGTACCCCGCCCTACTGACCTTTTTAACCAACGCTCTACTTCCCCCATGAGCTCCGCATGCTCCCTCATGGATTTCTCTCAAAATGTAAGACCTTTCTCCTCCTTCGAAGTCATCTTAACAATGGCCCCGCGAATGTATTTTTATATAACAGCTCTCCAACAATGCAAAACCTAACAGGACACGGGATTTACTCGAGTTTAAACGAGGTGAATTGCTTCGCCATTTTTGCTATTATCCGTACATACCTTTTCATCCGGTCTTCCTTTACCTCAAACTCTCCTGACACCTAGTTGGTTACTAACATCGAATCAATATGATCGCAAAGACTTGACTCCCAAATTAATAGCCATTTTCGGTCCACGACTAAGCATCATACTCCGCTTCATTATTTGACGCTCTAAATCCAAACTTCACCGCGAATTCCATATCCTCTCCTTGAGGGTTAGTCAAAACAATCCCTGCTCCACTACCATTGGAGGTCGATGATCCATCAACGTGTAACAACCACTCCTCAGCTTTTCCCATGCACATCATTTCTTGTAGAAAATCCGCCAAGGTTTGAGCCTTAATAGCAGTACGGGGGCGATATTCAATATCGAACTACCCTATCTCAATAGTCCATTTGATCATTCGTCCTGATACCTCCGGTCTGCCCATGATCCGGCCTATGGGCAAATTAGTGTATACGATTATACGATGTGATAAGAAATAAGGCTTGAGTCTCTTTGCAGAAGTGACTAACACCAAACCTCCTTTCTCGACCTCCGAATAACGCACCTCAACCTCGTGTAGCAACTTACTGACATAATAGATAGGCATTTGCTGGCCTAGCTCCTCTCTCAATAGAACTGAGCTTATTGTCGCTTCTCCTATGGATAGGTATAAGTACAAGGCCTCTCCCTGGATTGGCTTTGTCAACAGCGGCAACGTTGATAAAAATACTTTCAGATCTTCGAACCCCCTTTCACACTCCAACGTCCATTCAAATTTCTTGGCTTTCCTTAAAACTTTGAAGAAGGGTAAGCTTTTCTCTGCTGACTTAGATATGAAACGGTTGAGAGCAGCTATCCTGTCTGTAAGTTGTTGCACCTTATTCACGCACGTAGGGGCTACCATGTCTTGAATAGCTCTAACCTTTTTCGGGTTCACCTCAATACCCCTTTCAAATCACCATTTATCCTTAAACTTCCCGATCTGACCCCAAATGAACACTTAGCCGGGTTCAGCTTCATCCCAAATTTCCTTAAGACGTCGAATGTCTCTGCCAGGTCAGCTACATGCATTTTGTCTTGCTTACTTTTGACCAACATATCATCCACATACACCTCCATGTTGCGGCCCAACTGACCCTTGAACATTCTATCCATCAGCCTCTGGTAAGTAGCCCCGGCATTCTTCAACCCAAATGGCATGACCACATAACAGTAGGTCCCCGTGGATGTTATAAAACTTACTCTCTTCTGATCCTTCGGGCACGCCTTGTTTAGGTCGCGAAAATTGATACACATCCTTGAAGTCTCGCCTTTAGGTACCAACACAGCATTGGATAGCCACTTGGGGAATTGTATTTCCTTTATATGGCTTGCTTTCAACAGCTTTGCTACCTCTTTCTGCACAATCTTATCCTTCTCTGCCCCAAAGGGTCATTTCCTCTGTTTAACCGGCCTCCTCTCCCTATCCACGTTGAGATGATGAGTGACCCCCCCGGTCGACCCTTTCGTCCTCACCACCATGCAAATACATCCAAATTCCCCTTAGAAAATCAACTATTTCGCCAAAAGCCTGGGTCTAGCTGAGTTCCTACCCGGGTGAGCTTATCCGGATTCCCTGATACCAACTCTACATACATCAGCTCTTCCTCTGGCCTTACACTAAGCAGATCTGCTCTTTGTCCTTTTTTTTATTTTTAGCGGTTTCGTTTCCCTATCCAGCTCTACCTCCTTTCTTTTTGATTTTTTCTGATCTCCTTTCCTCGACCGCCTCCACATAACACTTTCTTTCCACTTGGGCATCTCCCTTGAACTCCCCTTCCTTTTCCCCCACAACAAACTTGAGTTTCATGTGATAAGTAGATATGATAGCTTGGAAACAATTAAGAGCAGGCCTGCCTATTATGGCATTATAAGCAGAGTATGAATATACAATAAAGAACGTTACCATTCGAGTCTTTTGTAGAGGATAGACTCCCATTGAGATGGGTATCGTAACCTGTCCCACTGGCTTGACCATGCCCCCTCCGAATCAAAAAGTGCGGTCTCCACGGGCTTAATATCCATCTCCAAATCCATCTTTAGATAAGCGTCATAAAATAATATGTTAACAGAGCTCCCCGTATCCACCATGGCTCGTGCTACTTCGAAATTGGCCATGTTCAATGTAATAGCCAAAGCATCATTGTGGGGCAAAGATACCCCCTTTAGATCCTTCAATCCGAAACTGACCATGGGACCGACCGAGTCAACCTCTACTTTCAAAATGACACACTCCCCAGACCTTACATGAGCCTTTTTAGCCCGGTTTGAATCTCTATCCGGTCTCGCCGACTATCATATGTATGGTTCCTTTGGCGGGTCAGGGATCCTTGGGGGTCAGTGCACTCTACCTCCTCCCTTTCCCCGGGAGAGGTTTGGTTTGCCTTTACTCCAGATTCTTCTTCCCGAGCAGACTCCCTTTTGATCCAATTTTGCAGCCACTCATTCCTCACCATGCGTTCAATCTCATCCTTAAGATGTCGACACTCTTCCGTCGTATGCCCGTAATCGTTGTGAAACTCACAAAAGAAATTTGACCTGGGCTTATGGGGCACATTGGAGTAATTGCCCGACCACTTTAATTCTTTATGATTAGCCACCGCCACTAAGACTTGAGCCCTGGGTGACACCAGGGGTGTATACCTCCGCGTTTCAATAGCTCTGGTGAGCAGACCTAGACGGATGTCCTCCTTATACCGCTTTGAACTCCCCTCTCGCTGTTCTTCCCTCTTCCCCTTCTTCGAATCCAAATTTTTTTTTCTTGCTTTTTTGAGCCTCTTCCAGATTTACATATTTTTCTGCCATGGCCAAAAGGTCATCAAAATTTTTGGCTGATCTCTTGGCCACCGACCTGAAAAAGTCCCCGTCTCTCAGCCCTTGAGACAACAAAGACTCGCCAAAGACTTCCTCGCATGGCCGATGGCACCTCAAGAGTTGCCGTAGTGAACTTCTTTTTAAGTAACTATGCAACGACTCGACTCTCCCGCTTGATATTGAACAAAGTTAAAGGCGTTCTCGATGCTTCCTAGAATCGGTGAATTAGGCGCAAAAAGGCCGAATCAACTCCTCAAACAATCCAATCAAAGTCGATGGGAGCCGACTAAACCATTGCTGAGCAAATTTGGCCAGAGTCGTGAGAAAAATGCGACACTTGACACCTTCAGAGTCGTGAGAAAAATGCGACACTTGACACCTTCACAAATGCTCCCATGGATCCATAGTGCCGTCATATTCATAATTTAGTGCCCTAAAATTATTGGGCAGATCATCCTCCATAACCACATCCTTAAATGGCACCCCCTTCTTTACCGGCTCCCTACCTACCAGTGCATTCCTCAACTCCCTCATTTCCCTCTGCAAAGTTCCCACTTCCTCATCCATATGATCTTCCTCCCCAGCCCCACATCTCTCATCCCTTCTTCCCCCCGGGGGTAGAAAGATCTCTCTCTCTACCTTTTCCTACTCCCCTCTCCTAGCTAACGTTGCGCTCACCGCTCCCTGAATCAAACCAGCCAACTGCTCCTTAGTGCATTGCAAAGATTCTTCTGCAAACTGAGTGTTTAGGTTTACGTGGGTAACCCTTGCTGCCAACGAGTTCAAACCCACACCTGTCGTCTCCATCGAGGCCTCCATATTTCCGGTGGAAGCCTAACACCCTGAGGATTCGATCCCCGCCTGGTGTATCCAACGCGACACTTCTCCCGCTTTTGCCCTCAACCAAAGCATCCTCCCCCAAAGGATGTAACAACCCCTTTCCCTTATCACTAACCCCGCTCATTCTCACGTCAATAGCCCAAAGTTCCCACAGACAGTGCCACTTGATCTGCCACAAAAGCCGAGCTTCTCAAGAATCCCAACTTGACCTTCCGCTGTCCTGCACAAGAATACCGGTGGAGTTCCGGCGTCAGCACTCCGACGATCAAGATAGTATTAGGGTTTTTCAGAGATAAAACAGTATATAGTGTTTTTTAAGAAGTAAAGATCAACCTTTGAAATGAGCCTCCACACTTCTATTTAAATTTTCCCACCCTTATCTTGCCTTTATATGTGGCTACATGTGAATGGTTCGCACCTGCAAACTGTACCTTTCTTCAGCCCAGTTCTCCTCGTAGTTACTCGTGAGTCAGGTCCTTTCTCCCCAAGTCTACGTCTCATTAATGTTTCGTATGCTCCTCTTAATGAGTATCCTCGAGAAGCTAACCCGGCATTCCCCTGGTCCCATCAGGGATGTCCTTACCATTTAATGCTGCTTGGGAATGGCTGCCAAGTCATTAATGCTGCTTAGGAAAAGCTGCCGAGCCATTAATGTCCTAGGTAAAGCTGCCCCACCCCATTAATGCTTCCTTGGTAAAGCTGCCATCTCATTTAATTTGTCTTATTTGAGGCATCTTGATAATAAATTCTCCTTTAGTTCATACATTGGCAGTGTCCGCAATAATTCAAGCTTTATATTTTGGGTCGGATCGAACTAAAGTTTGGCAGAAAGAGTCCTTTGATTCGACCTTTGGGTTCCATTCATTAACTTAGAGAAGAACTTCTCCAATCTACACTCTTGAATACTCTTCTCCTTTCGTAGGCAATGTTTTTAAATCCGTTTCAAACATTGAAGCATTAATAACTAGGTCATTAGTTCAACCGATTAAACCATTCTAGAAAAACCGTTTGACCCATATACATGCACATATATATGTACAAATGTAAAAGATAAATACAAGTACAAATGTAAAAAAGAAAAAAATTAATTTAATAAATTGTAATATCCAAATATATATAAATCGAATATAATGAAAAGTTATATGTAAATTTACCAAATACTTTTTCGTTCAATTTTTGTAATGAAATAAAGAAACTTTTGCTTTAAACAATTGAACCGAGTTAACCAGGTCATCGATTTCCGAGTTCTTTATCGGGTTTGATAGTGAAAATAGTTGTTTAGCCATTTTAATTTAGAATCGAGCAGATATGTAATCGGTTCCCGGTTAAATTAGTTGAAATGGCCAATCGGATCAGGGTTTCAAAACATTGTTCAAACTCATTTAATTTTAATTTTCTTGATATGCATCACAAACTTTCGAGTCAATTCCTAACATTTTCTTCATATTGTAAAAACCCAATTTCATCTATTTTATGCTAGCAAATATTTGATTTATGGAGTTGGTATTCTTGTGATTTATGTTAGATAAATGTTTTTATCATGATTTTGATGATTTTGTTCAAATGAGTTTTTACACCAAAACAATGTCCCAAAATATTGTCCAAATACTCCGATTGTTTTAAAATGTTTTTACTATTTTTTCTGAGTATTTCTTAAAGTTTATTTTCCATAAAAATTGGACAACACTTATGTTTCAGTTCGACCGGCCGCCCCATAGGGCAACCTGTACTGAGTTGAGTTTTGAAACAAAAACGGAGACGGAAGGAAAATAGGAGAGGGCAATCGGTCGACCCCGAGGTCGACCGGTATGGGCGATCGTCGACCCTATGAGTAACCGGTTCTGAACGTGCCCTCAAAGAATAGAACTCTCGGTTTCATATTTTTGACACCCCCAACCGGTCGAGACATAGGGGCAACCTGGCGGACCCCCATCGACCAGTCATACATTCCGTAATTTTAGCAAAAACTTCATTTCAAACTTATCTCTAGACGACCGGTCGCACCCCTCTTTTATCAAAAACTATCCATTGCATTTTCGCATGACTTTTCCCTAATTTGTGGGATTGATTTCTAACAGCTATAATCTTGATTTTAAATGGTTTCTTTTGCAGAAAATCACTCCCCAAGGAGGAGCCTATGTCTGGAAATCAAGCCAAGACATCTCATATAAATAGAGGCTTCATTCAAGCAACAAGACACAACACAATATACAAACAAAGAGCATACAAGCAAACACATTCATATCTTGTTGTATTTAGCCTAAGTACTTTCACTTGCACACTCTTGATGTCTAGGCTTTTAATTCTTGATTACACTTGCACTCAATCTTTGTATTGTTATTATAGAGTTGTAATCTTGAATTTTGTCAATCATCCAAAACAAGATATCCTTGTTGTTGCTCTTGTGGTAAGAGTACACTTGGGTAATCTTAGGTGTTGAAGAGTGTGGTACTCTTCATAGATTTTGAAGGAAGATTGTGGTAATCTCCTTGAAGGTCTGTAAGAGGATTGTGGTAATCCTCAAAGGTGGTGTTGTATTAATTTTGGTAATTAATAAAATCTTTTTTTCTTTTTGAAATCCATCCTGGATATACTGGGGTGGTAGAGGATTAGGCCCTAGGTGGGTTGAACCTCTATAAATCGACGAGTTTTGTTTAATTTTCGCATTTACATTCTCGTCATTTGCTTGTTCACTTGAAAAAGAGGGTGGTATTTAAAAACCGATAATCTATTCACCCTCTCTAGATTATCGTAGCCACTTGGACTAACAAGTGGTATCAAAGCCAAACTCTTTGGCTAGCTCGTTCCGAGTAAAGAGGAAAGATCCATGGCTACGAATGACGCTTATCTCACCACCGGCGCCTCGACCAACAAGCCACCACTATTCGACGCCAACAACTACGCATTTTGGAAAGACCGTATGAGTGCTTTCTACAAGGGTGCGGGTTCGACATTTGGAATGTGGTCATTGAAGGAGTTGCTCAACCAACCAAGAAATTGGAAGATGTCACCTCGACTCCTAAACCTTTCAAGGAGTTCGATGAAAACGACAAGAAGACTTTCTCTCTAACGGTAAGGCCTTAAATATTTTGCATTGTTCTCTTACCACCTCCGAGTATAATCGCATAAGAGGCATAAGGTCGGCACATGAAGTTTGGGAAAATTGGAGACAATATATGAAGGGACAAATAAGGTCAAACAAACAAGAAAAACTATGCTTGATAAAGACTTTGAAAACTTCAACATGCATGATGGTGAAAGCATCTCAAAAATGGTGGAAAAGTTTGACAACATTGTTAATCCTCTTGTGGCCCTCGGCAAAGTCATCTCCGAAGAAGACAAGGTGACTAAGGTATTGAATGCACTTCCCCGCTCATGGTCCGAAAATGTGATGGCAATCACGGAGGTACAAAATCTTGAGACACTCAAGTTCGACGAGTTCATCGGGAACCTCCTTATCTACCAGGTTTATCTCAAGGAAAGGAAAAATTCCAAACCAACCGTCACTCAATCGGGTATGCAAAATATTCCTAAAGGTCTTGCATCTTCTTCTAATAATGCATACTATGATAATGATGAGGATAATGAGGAGACGGCCACACTTGTCCGAAATTTGCAAAATTTGTGAATAAAAATAAGGCAAGAAAACCGAGAGACAACTCGTGTTTTAAATGCGAAAAATTTGGGCACTTCATAGCCGATTGCCCAAAACGCGAAAAGGAGGAGCAGAAAGAAGAAGAAGCCTTTTCCGAAAAAGAAGGCTCTAAATGCGGAAGTCAAAACTTGGGGATGAGTTACTTGAAACAACCGATGAGGAAGGAGAAACCGAACATGGTCTTATGGCCATAGACGATGAAAATAATGAGATACGTTCTAACTCATCCGTAAGTCCAAGCGGCAACGATAATCTAGAGGGGGTGAATAGATTATCTCCATCTATTCGATTTATCCCTCTTTTTCAAATCAAACAAGCCAAGACAATAGTAAAGGTTCGAATGTAAACAACACGCGTCGATTTATAGAGGTTCAACCCACCTAGGGTCTAATCCTCTACCACCCCAAGATCTTTGGGATGGATTTCAAAAAAAAAAAAAAAAGGTTTTATTAATTACCAAAATTAATACAACACCTTACAACATCACCTTGAAGAGCACCACACTCTTCTACAAAGACCACCTTTGAGATTACCACAATCTCTCTTGAAGATTACCACAATCTCCAACAACACCTTGTGAAGATCACCATCTTCAATCTTGAAGAACACCAAATTCTTCAACACATCAAGAGCACCACACTCTTGAAACACCTATCACCTAGATCACCCAAGTGTATTCTTTCCACAAGAATATTCACAAGGGTGTTTTGTGTTGAGTGATGACAAAAATCAAGATTACAACTCGGTAATAAATAATACAATTTGAGTGCAAGTGTAATCAAGAAATGAAAGCCTAGACCTCAAGATGTGAAAGTGATAAGCTAGGCAAATTACAACAAGAATGATAACAATGAAGAGCTAATGACTTTGCTTGAATGTATCTTGTTGTGTTGTATCTCAATTGTTGTTTTTGGTTGCTCCAAAACTTCCTCTATTTGTAGGAGATGATTGATCATGTATAGGCTCCTCTTGGGGATTGAAAATCTACAGAAAAATACAATTAAAATCAAGAATATAGTTGTTAGAAATCAATCCCACAAATTAAGGAAAGTTGGTCTGTACGCACAATGGTCGAGAATTTGTTTGTCAAAACCTTAGGCGACCGTCCGCGTAGAAATAAGTTGAAAAGAATTTTTCACGAAAATTACACAGGGGACAGTCGACGGGATTCGACCGGTCGACCCTGTGTGAACCTGGTCGACCATGACCAAAATCAAGAGCGGGGGTGTTCTGTTTCAACATTGAACTCCCAGTGTACCGGTTGACACCGGGCGACGGCCGACCGCTCAAAGTGTCTTCCATCTCATTTTGAATTCCAACTTACACCTTCAGTGCGGGTTGCCCTATAGGGCGACCTTGACTTCGAGACAAATGTTGTCCAATTTTTATCGAAAATAAACTTCAAGAAATACTCCAAAAATTAGTAAAAACATTTTAAAACAATCGGGAGTATTTGGACAACATTTGAAAACATTGTTTTGGTGTAAAAACAAAACCATCAAAATCATGATAAAAACATATATCAAACAATCTCCCCCTTTTGATGATTACAAACCAAAACAATTTTAGAAAAAAATGAGAGGTCGAATTTTAAAAACACAAAGCGATTTTCCGGTAAAAACATCTAACCATTTAGAAGCGACCAACTATCCAAAATAAAAGAGCAACCAAGTATATAAGTACAAGCTCCCTCTATCAACAAGCACGTAAAGAAACAATCAACCAAAAGCTAAAAGCTTAGCTTTTACACAAAGAGCTTAAGAATCAAGAGCTCATAAGCTCCCCTGTCAACAAAACATCATTAGACAAGAATATGAGTCCATACTACAACAAATGGACTAAGTATAATCCATAACTTATGCTTTTAATAGCCACAAACTTATAACTTCTTTTCTCGAGCTTATTTTAGCTTCTTTGAGCTAATAAGCTTATAACCTGTTTCTCCCCTTGGAATCATCAAAAAGAATGTTAGCACGATAAAAACAACATAAATTCATATCAAAGTGCGCAACTTAACCAATTTATCGAGCTAATTGAACATTGAAGCTTATACACCAAATAGGAGGGAAAAGTCGATCAAATGACTTGTAGAAGCTTATGAAAA
The DNA here is from genome assembly GCA_016081115.2 of Rehmannia glutinosa. Taxonomy (NCBI): domain Eukaryota; kingdom Viridiplantae; phylum Streptophyta; class Magnoliopsida; order Lamiales; family Orobanchaceae; genus Rehmannia; species Rehmannia glutinosa. Next base: position 40,114 of record JABTTQ020001080.1, on the reverse strand, counting down.
CTCATTTGATTTGCAAAACATGATCTCTATAAATATATAAGACATTTGAATACGAGAGAATCATGTAAGTGATAAATTTTTCATTGAAACGTTTTATCGAACACTTGGCGGGCGTCAAAAATTGAAGAAGATATGTATAGCCCTTGTAAATATAATCAAGCCAAGTTTTTCATCACCAAAAGCAATTTTACAAATATAATCCAACAACAATTAATGAGATCATCACAAATATATACGAATTGCATCAAGAAATATACATATAAGCCAAGTTCTCAAGGGTTCAACTCAATTGAGATAAGAGAGTAGAATTCTTACCATTTAATCGGTAGAGACGAGAAATGATGATGATAAACGAGCAAGATAATCCCCACAATATGAAATTTAAGCAACAAAACTCATTTGAAGTGAATTGTGTGTGAAATTTGCAAATGGGACGAAATATTGAAGAAAACCTGTGAAAATGAGAATATCGAGCCTGAGAACAAATTTTAACCAAAATTTTCATCAGCCGACCGTCGCCAGTGGGGTCGACGGTCAAGGTTGAGGTCGACCGGTCGACCTCACCAGATCGTACCACTATCCGTTACTGTCATTTTACGAAATTTGATCCAAAAATCGATTTTTTACCCCTAAGCTTTAAAAATGCGCAAAATGCAAACATAGACCTCATTTATTATACGTTATGTCATAATCAAGCTCGAAATGAGGTAAAAGACTTCGTGATAAATGAACAAATATCTCATGAGTTATCTTTGAGACTAATTAAACACATCTCAAATTTTTGTTTAAGAAACGCAATCCCTTAGAAAAATATATCGAATCTCAATATGTTTAGTTTGAATATGAATATCCGTATAATATATACCAGACTTGTTATCCCGAAAAATAAGAACGTTCTAAAACTTTAGATACAACAAGTCATAATAAGAAGTGTTTTTCAAATATTTGAAAATTTCTTTTAGCGACACTTTAATGAGATTCCTTGGGATAGTTTTGAATCCGAGCATATAGACATAAGGCATATAAAATGTCAAGTCTAAAAGAGTAATAAACGAAGATTAACATACCTCGAACTTGTTTGTCAATCAACATGCCTTTCTCAACTTTTGTCCATCTTGATATTGTTGCCATAAGAATAGAGATTGTTCTTCCTTCTTCAATGCCTAACTTCTTCAAAGATTCTATTATATACTTTGATTGTGAAATATAACCACCTTCTTGGCATTGTTCTACTTGAAATCCAAAGAAGAAATTTGAGCTCCCCATCATGATCATCTCAAAAACACCTAGAATCAACTTAGAAAATATATTGCACAAAGATTCATTAGTAGCACCAATAATATCAAATAAGCAATCTTGCCCTTTTTCAAAAACAAAGAGAGTAGTATCAACTTTACCACTTGTAAAATCATTTTGCAAACGGAAATAGCTAAGTCTATCATACCATACACGGGTGCATGTTTTAGACCATACAAGGCCTTTTAAGTTTATGAACATCATTAGGACTAGAAAAATTTTCAAACCCCAGGGTTGTTTTCCATAGACTTCTTTTAGAATAAAACCATTTAGAAAAGTGGATTTAATATCCATTTGGTAAAGCTTGAAATTTTCTTAAAACAAGAATGGGCAAGTAAAATATGAATAGCTTCAAAATGTGCTATGGGTACAAATGTTTCATCAAAATCAATACCTTCTTCTAGACATTACCTTTGAGCTACTAACCTCCCATTGATCATCCAATTTATTCCAAAATATCAAAATATTCCCGCAAAATCTTGTCACGACATCTTGCACAAGAGCATAGTAATATTAAATAATAGACATTATAACAAGTAACACATACTATGCTTTCAAAAAATCATCAAGAGATTCATAAAACATGTAAGTTTAAATAAGCTTGTAGAAAGACATATAAGGTCTCTTTTGAAATATGAAAACTCGAGAGCATATAGTTGAGACCTCATTTAAAAGAAGCATTTGAACAAGAGTTTTGACAAGAAAGAAGACGAGCAATCAAATGCATAATTTTGAGAAAAATGATGAAAATCAAATGTTTAGTCAAAACAAAATATAGTCCTTTACAAGTCTCGAATAAAACAAGCTTCATCAAATAGTGCCTTTCAAATCAAAAAATCCTCTTAATGGCACTAGTATGAAATACTTTGAAATATCATGAAAACAAGCACATAGGCATATGACAAAAATATATCGAGTCTATAAGATGAATACCAATGATGAGCGTACCTCGATAGTTTATGGTCCTCTCTTGAGAAAATAACCATTGATGAAAATATATATGTCCTACACAATACTTAAAACAAATATTGCCCAAAACCATAGCAATAGAAGTGTAGGCTAAAAAGATATCACAAGTATATTATGCATAATAAGTCCATAAGAGATGATGAACATACAAATCATTGTAAATACACAAGAGTTTTAAGAACATCATGCAAGTCTTCTTTTCAAAGAATTTTTAAAAACACAAATATATTAAAGACCTTAATTTAAAAAAATAAATTTTTGAAAATTTATTTCACAAATAAAAACATGCATAATAACAAAATAAAATGCATATTTAAATGGGAAGATACGGTTTACCAATTTCGCCATTTCCATGGGTTGTGCCGTTCCCATTGTTGATGGTATCTTCCTCTTTGAAAATGATTTTGTTGATGATAGCTCTTCCTATTTCTCCATTTCCAAGGATTGTGTTCTTGATAGTGTCTTTCTCTTGGAAATTCATTGTGGTGATGTCTTCTCCTTTGATCAAATGAGACTCATTTGATGTCCGCTTGTGATATGAATTTTCCTTCATTATAATTCATTTGGGTACCTAATATAACATTGTTTTGTGGTACCCTCAAGTGTTTGGGTCCTTTAGGATTAGCTTTGAGACTTTTAGGTCTCCAAAAATAATTAGAACTATTTCTAGCCCGACAAGTATTAATGTGTGACCCGTTTTACCACAATAGAAGCAAGTAATAATTTTTGAGCATAAAGACCAACATGCATAGGGACTTGATTTCTTTTCACATAATTAACAATACTAGGCTTATGATCAAGTCCTTGTTTCAATTTATCACAACTATGAACATCAACAATATCCGTCATTTTATCGGTACTCAAGTTGGATTTTGATAAATTATTTTTCATGCAATTAATATCCTCAACAAGAGTACTATTTTCTTTTTCAAGGTTTCTAACCTTGTCAAGTGTGGTGGTGTGAGCACATGATATTGATTCATAAGAAGTTAATAAGCTATCCTTATCATTTTTCAAAATATTGAATTCCTTTTTCAAATTTTTGTATTTAACAAGTAAGCTTTGGAATTCATTTTGAAGTTCATCATAATCATTTTGTAATTCATTATCATAAGAAGTAGAAGGTTTAGAACTTACCTCATTTTCTTCTTCGAATCCCATAAGACATAGTTCAACTTCTTCATAGTTGGAAGTTGTAAGAGGCTTATTCCTTGGATTTGATTTTGTATCCATTTGAGAAGTAGATGTTTTTGAGTTGCTCCTTTCATTTGCATATACTTCATAGATGGCTTCTAATTTTTGTCATACTTCATGTGCCGATCAAATTCCTATAATATGATCAAATTCCAAAATGGTAAGTGAACAATACAAAATATTTAGAGCTTTACCATTTAAGGAGATGATTTTCTTCTTTTCATCATTGAGCTCTTTGAAGCCTTTGGAGGTGTGTAGTATGTTCATCATCGGAATGGATTCTCCATTGACGACCGTGTTCCAAATATCGAACCCGCAACCTTGTAGATAGCATTCCATTCTTTCTTTCCAAAATGTAAAATTTTTGGAATCAAATAGTGGTGTCTTGGTGGTGGAGGCGCCGGTAAGGTAGACTTCATTTGTAGCCGGTGATCGTTCCTCTTTACTCGCGATGTAGAACGAGCTTTCCAAAGAGTTTGGCTTTGATACCACTTGTAAGTCAAGCGATTACGATAATCTGAGGGGAGTGAATAGATTATCTCCATATTGAGTGTTGAAGATGGAGATAATCTATTCACCCCCTCTGATTATCGTAGTCATTGACTTACATCATCTACCTCTTCCTTAGTTGATGAATTGCAATGTGATTTTGATGAATTGCAAATTGAATTTCAAACTTTGATTGTTAAATACAAGACTTTGAAAAAGGAGCATAAAGAGCTTAAAATTGAAAAGGAAAAATTATTTACTTATGAATCTTTTGATAAAGCTCATGCTATTACTCTTACTAGAGTTCATACTATTGAAACCGAAAAATAATCGCTCACCAAAGATCTTGAATGTTTAAAAAGGATGTGCATCGTTTTAACATTAGCACGGACAAAGTTACAAAAATTTAGATGCACAAAGAGGTGAGCATTCCAAATTAGGACTTGGCTATAAACCTTTTCAACCTCTTTCAAAGAAAAATGACCAAGGTCCGACTTTTGTACGTGCTAAGAATTCTCACGATCTTATTTGTATTTATTGTGGTAAAATCGGTCACTATGTTAGTCATTGTAAATGAAGAACAATTTTAGCTTTGTTCCAAATGTCTCAAGGCTAACCCCCATGGACTCCAAAACTTAGGGTACCTAAAAATGGTTCATTTGTAGGTAATAGCGCTATAACAACCATGGAGGATTCGAAATGGCTTGTGGACGGAGTGTTCACGCCATATGACGGAAAGAGAGAACTTTTTACCAACATCAAGCTCCAAGAAGAGGGTATGGTCATGTTCGGCAAATGGCAATGGAAGAATTCTTGGAAATGGAGAAATTGGTAACTTTTCTTCTCTCTTAGTAATGTTCATTTAGTAGAAGGGCTTAAGTTTAATTTGATAAGTGTTAGCCAACTTTGTGATTCAAATTATAATGTTGTTTTCAATAAAGAAAAATGTCTTATTCTTAAACATGATAAAATTATTTGTGAAGCGGATAGAAAAAGACAATCTTTACAAAATTTGTACTAGTGATTTGGTTAGTCAAAATGTTTCTTGTCTTGTCGCCAATAATGATTTAATGAGTTTATGGCATAGGCGACTTGGACATGTTGGATACAAAAATCTGAAAAATATTTACAAAAACCAACACATAAAAGGGCTACCCAAATTGAATTTTGAAAATCTTGGCTTATGTGACACTTGTCAAAAAAACAAATTAGTTAAGAGTAGTTTTAAGCCCAAAAATGAAATTTCCACAACCAAGCCTCTACAACTTCTTCATTTAGATTTGTATGGGGATATTGGTGCGGCAAGTCTAAGTGGAAAACATTGCACTTTCGTTATTGTCGATGTTTTTCTAGATATACTTGGGCTCTTTTTCTTGCAAATAAAAGCGATGCCGTTAATGAGTTTGTTAAGTTATGTAGACTTATTGAGAATGAAAAAAAAATATACTATTAAGTCTATTCAAGTGATCGAGGTGGAGAATTTGATGGTGAATTTAGAATCTTTTGTGAAACCAAGGGATATGCATATAATTTTTCGGCTCCAAGGATACCTCAACAAAATGGAGTAGCCGAAAGGAAGAATCGGACACTACAAGAGATGAGTCGATCCATGCTCAATGAATTTTCTCTTCCAAAATATTTTTGGGCCGAAGCCGTAAGTACCGCTTGCTATGTCATTAATCGAGTTTATATTCGTCCTAAAATGAATAAAACTCCATATGAGCTTTGGAAAAGAAGAACTCCAAATATTAGCTACTTCAAAATATTTGGATGTAAGTGTTTTATTTTGAATACTAAGGATCAATTGGACAAACTTGATCCTAAGGCCGATGAAGGAATATTTATGGGGTATTCAACAAAAAGCAAAGCATATTGGGTTTACAATAAGACTAGTGGTGTTGTTGAAGAATCTATTCATGTTAAATTCAATGAAGCCTCGGGCGTTGAAAGAATACCTAATGATGATAGTGATGAAGAAGATGTTATTGAACCCATTGTTCAAAATGATGCTCAAAATGATCAATCTCCTACATCAAGTGATCAACCATCCACTTCAAACATTCCTCAAGAAGACAAAGGTGATACTTCGGATCTTCCCGTGGCATTGAAATTTAAAGGAGATCACCCAAAAGATCTTACTATTGGTGATCCCCTTGATAAAGTGATGACCCGAAGAAAATTTGCCGAAAAAGCTCTTATATCTCAAAAGGAGCCTAAAAATGCCAAAGAGGCTATTGAGGATGAGGATTGGTTTTTGGAAATGCCAGAGGAGTTGAATCAATTTGAAAGAAATGATGTATGGGAATTGGTACCTTGTCCTCCATCTCAAACTATTATTGGTATCAAATGGGTATTCTGGAACAAACATGATGATCAAGGCAACATTGTTCAAACAAGGCAAGGTTAGTAGCTCAATGGTATTGTCAAGAAGGTATTGATTATGATGAAACTTTTGCACAAGTAGCACGTTTAGAAGCTATTCGTATTTTGCTTGCCTATTATTGTTTTAAAAATTTCAAGCTTTACCAAATGGATGTTAAATCCGGTTTCTTAAATGATTTTATTCACGAAGAAGTCTATGTAAAACAACCTCCGGGTTTGAAAATTTTTCTAGGCCTAATGATGTTTATAAACTTAAAAAGTCCTTGTATGGTTTAAAACAAGCACCCCGTGCATGGTATGACAAACTTAGCTCTTTTCTTTTGCAAAATGGTTTTACAAGAGGTAAAGTTGATACTACTCTTTTTGTTTTTGAAAAAGGGCAAGATTGTTTACTTGTGCAAATTTATGTTGATGATATTATTTTTGGTGCTACTAATGAATCCTTGTGCAAGAAATTTTCTAAGTTGATGCAAGGTGAATTTGAAATGAGCATGATGGGGAGCTCAATTTCTTCCTTGGACTTCAAATTAAGCAATGCCAAGAAAGTATCTACATTTCACAATCAAAATATACAAAGGAGCTTTTGAAAAAGTTCGGCATTGAAGAAGGAAGAACCGTCTCTACCCCTATGGCAACAAATGTCAAAATTGACAAAGATGACAAAGGCAAGTCCGTGGATGAATCAAAGTATCGAGGTATGATTGGTAGTTTACTTTATTTAACCGCAAGTAGACCAGACATTCTTCATGTCGTATGCCTATGTGCTCGTTTCAAAGCAATCACAAAGAATCTCATATGAGTACCGTTAAAAGGATTTTTCGATATTTAAAAGGCACCATTCAATATGGTTTATTTTATCCAAAGAATGAAATTTTTTCTTAAAGGTTATAATGATTCGGATTATGCGAGTAATATTGATGATCGAAAAGTACTTCCTACTCATGTCAATTTTTGGGCGATTGCCTAGTTTCTTAGTTTTCAAAGAAACAAAATTGTGTTTCACTTTCAACGGTCGGTCGTGAATATATTTCCGACTTTTTGTTGTACTCAACTTCTTGGGATGAAACAAACCTTAGCGGATTACAAATGTTCTTTTGAAAATGTTCCTATCTTTTGTGATAACATATCCGCTATAAATATTGCTCAAAACCCGAGTTCATCATAACCGTCTAAACATATTGAGATTCGACATCATTTTCTAAGGGATTGTGTTTCTAAACGAAAAATTGAGATATCTTTCGTACCATCTCAAGATCAATTAGCGACATCTTTACAAAACCGCTATCTTCCGAGACTTTTGCGTAAATACGAGCTCGATTAGGCATAATGCATATTGAATGAGGTTTACGTTTGTATTTTGCACGTTTTAAAACTTAGGGACGAAAAATCGAATTTTTGGTTCAAACTTGGATTTTACAAAATCAAAATGGACAGTCTGGTCGATTCAAAAATAGTCGCCCCGACCTCCACCGATCGCCCACAACAAATATTTGGCTAAAAACGTTTACGTTTTCGGGACTTAGCCATTTTGACTCATTTTTCGTTCCCTTCGCCAATTGCACACAAATTTCACTTCAAATGTATTTTATTACATTCATTTCATTTTTAATTAAAGCAATTTATAATCATCATTGCTCATCTTTACGGATTGAATGGTAAGAATTTTACTCGCTTTGCTCAATCGGGTTGCACCCTTGAGATTTTGACTTTTCTTTGTAATTTTCTTGATGAAAGTTTCGTATAATTGTGATGAGCTTATTAATTATGATATATTGAATGTTGTTTGAACTGATTTGGTGATGAAATTTTTTGGCTTAATTCATTTACAAGGGCCTTATACAACTTCTTTTATTTTTCACGCCCGCAACGTGTTCGATGAATTGTCGCAAAGAATTTTTCAACTTGTACATGACTCTTATGCTTTCAAATATCTTATATATTTACTGAGATCATGTCTTGACAATCAACGAGCTTATGGATTTCAAATGCTTAATTTCTCCCATTTCTATTTGGACTCTACGCCTCTTCTCTTCAAAACAGTTGATAACTTAACTCTTTGGCGCACTTTGATATACTTGTATGATGTTTTTATCATCCTAACATTCTTTTTGATGATTCAAAAGGAGGAGAAACAGAAATTGGCTTGTTAGCTCAAAGAAGCTAATAAAAGCTCGCGAAAGAAGCTATAAGCTATGGCTCTTTAAAGCCATAAGTTGTGAAGAAAACTTAGTCCATTGAATGTTTTATGGATTTATATGCATGGATAATGAGTATTATTGACGAGGGGGGAGCTTTTAAGCTCTTGTTACTTATGTTTAATTTGTAAAAGCTTATGCTTCTAGCTTATGTAATAATTCTTCTTGTTGTGCTTGTTGATAGGGGAGCTTTTGTAAAATGTTTTTAAACGGATAGTTTACTCCTTGACCGAAAAATTATTTTGTTTTCAAAATCGTCCTCTTGAAAATTGTTTTGGTTTGTAATCATAAAAAGGGGGAGTTTGTTAGATAAATGTTTTTATCATGATTTTGATGATTTTTTTCAAATGAGTTTTTACACCAAAATAATGTCCCAAAATGTTGTCCAAATACTCCCGATTGTTTTAAAATGTTTTTACTATTTTTTCTGAGTATTTCTTGAAGTTTATTTTCCATAAAAATTGGACAACACTTATGTTTCAAAGCTTGACCGACGCCCCATAGGCAACCTATACCGAGTTGAGTTTTGAAACAAAAAAAGGGACGGAAGGAAATGGGGAGAGCGACCGGCCGACCTCAAAGAATGAACTCTATGTTTCATATTTTTGACACCCCCAACCGGTCGGACATAGAGAGGCGACAGTCGGACCCCCGTCGACCGGTCCCCCGTGTAATTTTAGCGAAACTTGATTCAAACTTATCTATGTGCGGCCAACGGCCGCACCCCTCTTTATCGAAAAACTATCTATTGTATTTTAGAGGCATGCCTTTTCCTAATTTGTGGGATTGATTTCTAACAGACTATAATCTTGATTTTAAATGGTTTCTTTTGCAGAAAATCACTCCCCAAGAGACTATGTCCGGGAATCAAGACAAGACCTCTCCTATAAATAGAGGCTTCATTCAAGCAACAAGACACAACACAATATACAAACAAAGAGCATACAAGCAAACACATTCATATCTTGTTGTATTTAGCTTTAAGTACTTTCACTTGCACACTCTTGAGGTCTAGGCTTTTAATTCTTGATTACACTTGCACTCAATCTTTGTATTGTTATTATAGAGTTGTAATCTTGAATTTTGTCAATCATCCAAAACAAGATATCCTTGTTGTTGCTCTCGTGGTAAGAGTACACTTGGGTGATCTTAGGTGTTGAAAAGTGTGTTACTCTTCATAGGTGTTGAAGAAAGATTATGGTAATCTCCTTGAAGGTGTTGTAAGGGGATTGTGGTAATCCTCAAAGGTCTTTGTTGTATTAATTTTGGTAATTAATAAAATCTTTTTTTCTTTTGAAATCCATCCCTGGATATACTAGGGTGGTAGATGATTAGGCCCTAGGTGGGTTGAACCTCTATAAATCGACGAGTGTTGTTTAATTTTCGCATTTACATTCTCGTCATTTGCTTGTTCACTCGAAAAAGAGGCGATTTAAAAACCGGGATAATCTATTCACCCTCTAGATTAACGTAGCCATTTGGACTAACACTTTAGTGGTAGAAATTTGTGTTGTTAGGACAAATAACTCGTTCGATCCCACGGGATGTCAACGGGCGGGGAGCAATCCGTCCCCTCGTCCCCGTCCCCATCCCCGCGAGACAAATGGGGAAAAACTTCCTCATCCCCGCCCTCATGGGGATCCCCGCTAGAGATGGCAATGGGGCGGGTCATGCATTATACTGTTACGCTTGGGGCGAGTTTAGACCTATCAAATAGTCCCGGGCGGGGTTACAAACCCGTTTGATCAAAACCCGTCGAGTCCAGAGCGGGTAGCAGGTTCGATTGGACCCGTCCCTGACATCCGACATGCATGTTATATGTTTACTAATATAAAATAATTATTACTTATTTTACGTGACAAGAAACTAAGTATATACAATAGCAGATTTTCTTCCCTTGCATTAGACAATCAACATTATTACATGCTCAGGGCCGGACCTGTAAAACATAGGGCCCTAAAAGGGTTTATCAAAATGGGCCCTTTATAGCGACTATTTTTTTGTCTTAAAACATTACATAAATCAAGGGCCAAACACAGTTGCACAAATTACTATGTCACTCCGAATTAATCCAATACTCATAAATCATAAACAAATAAATCAAATCATTGCTCGGATCATAAATCAAAGTTGCTAACCAAATCAATTAAATGAAAGAGCAATATTAAGCCAAAGCTAAAAATATAAGCAAAATGAAGAGTATTAAGACAATGAAAAATTAATAAATCGAGAATATGTAAGAAGAAGATTCCTAAAAATTATCATTATTTATAAGGATTTTATTAAAGTATTTAGAAGGATTTAATGCTCATTATCAACTAAAAATGTCATTGTCATTTTTAGGAAATATTCTGAGTTAGAGTTTATATGTACCTCGCATTCGAGTGAATGTTCTCATTTTTCACAATGTTAGGCTTCGTGTGGAAGTTCCGTCTTTTTTCTTTTTGGTGTTGTGTGTGTGAAGAGTATGACTTATATACTTAACTATTTAAAAAATTGGGGCTTCATAAGACATTAAGGTTTTGACTCTGTATTAAATTTAGAGGGTGATTGTAATGTTTTCATAAATATCGGGGAGATTTTGAAATAATTTTTGTATATGAATTAGGAAAATATACGACGCATCAAACCTAAATGATTTTTGTTATTTCCAAAATTTCTTGGTTTTTTTTTATAATTAGCTCGAACCTTAGGGGATTTATTGTAATTATCCCATAAAAATGGACCTCTAAATTTTTGGGGCCCTAGGCACTGCTTGTTGGGCATGCCCTGAAGTCCGGGCCTGTACATGCTCATGCATAGAACATCTGATCTACTTTTTATTTGTATGTAGACTTCCTATGCAAATGAGAGGACACTTGAGCATGTATTATCTAGTGTAAAGTTCATCCCAAACTAAAAAAATAAAAATAAAGAGAGAAGAAAAGAAAATGTGATTCCTCAAGCAAACATGTGGCAAACGACCAACAAAGACATTTAAAAGACTAATACTCACATTTGTTATTGATATAATCAAATATCAACACCATTCTTGGCATTTCTTTTAGGATTCCACGAGGTATGCGCGTCTTAATAATCCAATAGGTTTCAATGAATGAAACATTAATTACAGAAAAGGATAATTTGAATTGTATTGAAGTAAAGTTCATATGTATTGATTTATTTTCTTATTAGCCCAAGAGTACATATACAAAAAAATAATCCAATTCCCATCCCTAGAAAATTTTCGGGATTCCTGCAGCGTTCGAGACGGTTCTATGCGGGGAACTGAGAATATCCACCCCACTACCATCTCTAATCCCACTTAAATGCCTATGTCCACTATTACTATCCCGTTGGACTTGTGGAACTGGTCTAATGTCTTTATTTCATGCAAAATTAAAAATCCCTACGCATTAATGTTAAAAACGAAAACCTCAATTAGGACCACGAATTCATTTATTTTAAATTAGGTAACAGCATTTAAAATAAGAGTACAACAATAATAATAATTATCGTTATTTTAAATGTAAGAAAATCGTTATTCATATTTAACCCTAACCTATTCACTTTTCAAAAATGCAACCAATCGATCTATTATGGCCACAGCTTTTTCAGTACTCAGATCGAACAAATAAAAGCAGTGCCCTTCCCCTTCAGTCTCCATTATCTCCACTTCCCCAGGCCACTCGCTCTTCTTCAAACCCTCATAATAAGCCATTGCCCTATCCTTCAAAAAATCCTTCTCCGCCACGAAAAACATCACGCGCCGCCCCGCCATTTGCCGGATCCTCGGATCCACCGCCGGGAACAGACGCGGATCGTCGTCGCGGCCGCTACTCGTCGGACAGATGAACTTGTACAGTTTATCCTCATCCTTCCCGCCGAAAAACGGATGCATCAGAAATATCCCCACGATTTCCACGCCGGGAAATCCCTGAACCCCAGCCCTAACCGCCACGTCATTCGCTATGTTACCCCGCGCTGTCTCCCCGATAAACACACGCCTGAAATCGGCGTGGTCGTTCAGCCACGGATCGGGGCCCTTGCCGTTAGCGTGAGCCGCGGTCCACTGGAACGCCGCCCAGGAATCGTCGAACGCGATTGGCAGGGGCTTTCGGGCGCCAGCCTGTAATCGACCGAAACCGCGATTACATTCGCCTTTTGGACTATGCTAGCGAGTAAATTGTGATAGACAGGGTTTGAAGCCGATCCGACGCAGAAAGCGCCGCCGTGGATGTAAACCACGAGCGGGAGCTTCCGCGGCGGATCCTGGTGGCGCGGCGCGAAAATTCGGACGGAAACTCCGGTTTCTCGGTCGATGACTACGTCTTTGGATCGGACGGCGGCGGTTGGATCGTCGGAGGTTGGGTGGAATTGCGGCGGAGGGATCCGGTGGATGGTGTTGTCCTTGAATATACGGAAAAACGGCGACATGTCGATGGCGATTTCTTTGGAATCTGTGGCCATGGTGAGAAATATGAAAATGGTGGAGAAATTAAGAAAATGGTAACTGGATAGTGTGGTTTTTATAGAGCATGAAAAAAACAAAAGGAATTATTGTTGAAGATATTATTTGTATTTGCAGTATCTTGAGTACAAAGTTGGGCGATATTACCAGAAACTTTTTCCAATTTAATTATGTTAAATAAAGTGGACCATTGATAAAGAAGTTGTTAGAATATTGTGAGATCCTCAAAGTTAGGTGACCAAATGAAATCCAAAAAACTAGGACAGGAAGAACTAATCATACTGTGGAGGCATAATGGGCCTCGTATTGGGCCCAAAATCCATTGACTCTTCTGGTCCATACATGTACAAGAGAATACGGCCCATTAGTCGTATTGTATCTCGTGTAATTGGCAAACATGCCCAACTTCTCGGGAGAAAGGACGATGTGTCATGTGTACATTCCCCGCTTTTTTTCAATATTATTACGCTCTTGTATTTTTTTTGACTTGTTTCTTGATTGTTTCAAGATGTTTCAATTATGCTTTATCTGTTTTATACGGTCGTTTTTATTTCGTTGTTTTCTATATTATTTCTATTATTTTTTGGTTATTTTCATATTATTTTCAATATTGTTCTGTTGTTTTCGTGTTGTTTTTGATATTTTAATGCATCTTTTACCTATTTTAAGCTCTTTTTGTTTATATGTTGTTTCTATATTGTTCTCTTGTTTCTATAAAGTTTTTGATGTTTTTATGTTGTTACTTGATTGTTTTCGATGTTTTATGCATTTGATCAAAAATTCAATTCTGTTTTTAAATTAATGTGTTGTTTTTATATTATTTTTCAATGTGTTTTGTTTTAATATGTGGTGTTTTATCACTTTTATGTGTATATTTTTTGGTTGTTTATAAAATTTCGAATATAGATATAATTATTTAATAGTTGCAGAAATTGTGTTTCACTAAACTTTTACTAGCTGACAAATAAAACTCAAAAAAAAACAAAAAAAAACTACGTTGGGCTGTACAAGGTGATTTCACTAGATAAATCAAAATAAAGAATAAAACACCAATAGGGACAAGGCTCACTAATGATAAAGCAAAGGTCAAAATTAAATTCGTAGGCGCGAAATCCAATGTAATGAATGGAGAATTGATTTGAATAATCGGTAAGGTGCAGCACTTTTGCCGTTTAGTAATTATCAGGGCATGTGGTGGACCAAAAAATGCCTGCTTCCACTTTATGCAGAAACCTTTTTCTCTTCTTTTGAACTATTTGGAAGGAACACAATAAAGATTGGCTCTTTTTTTTGTTTAAACTAATAAATATACAGAATCTATTTTGGCCATAAATTAACATATAAGTTAATGTACTTTAAAGTTAACGAATGAATCAAATCACTCCCAGGAAAATAATATTCCCTAAAATATTACTCTTTGAAATCAAATCATCATAGACAAATCAATCTGAAGAACCTTAAGAAAAGTTACAAATTAATTTTCTTTTTTGAAAAGTTACAAATTAATTAATTATTTTGTTAATGTTAAAGGTCAAAGGTATCAATAAATTAATTACCTTTTTAATTGTAAATGGTCGAAGGTATTTTGATGACGTTTTGGGTAAAATTTTATTTTAAAAGTGTCCTCAATTTTTTTTTATGATAAATTGAGAGAGTGATTTAGGATTATATCTTTTTTTTTTCTTTTGAGGGAAATAACTTCATTAAAATTTACGAAAAGCTCTCATCCTTAGAAATGAGATGCATGAGTTCATAAGGGAAACAACCAGAATAAAATCACAACTAAAATTCGAGAAAGCAAATCTAGCTAGATAATGAGCCATAAAATTCGCCGCTTCGAGGGATATGGTTGATAGTGCGGGGAAGTGAATCGCTTGTGAGTGCTCGGATGTCCTCTATCACACTTCCTAAGTAGGTGATGTTGTCATCTTTCTTTGTTGAAACGTTTGGACAAGTGACACTGCAAACAGTTTTCAATTCAACTCCTGGTCAAACTCGAGCTCATTTGCAAGGTTAAGTCCTGTTCTACATGCTATGGCCTCCATGACATCGATTGTGAATTCTTGGTGGAATTTGCTCGGGATAGTGCTTTGAGAACTTCGCGTTGTGTGTTCGTATCACTACTCCGATACTAGAGCCTTCGCCTCGGATTATGGATGCGTCTGTGTTAATCTTGAAGACCCTTCAACTATGCGTTTTCCACCTGTAGTCTTGCTTGTCGCTTTGCGCCCACCTCGTCCTTGGGAGCTTGATACTCCCGTAAACATTTTAAGGTTAACGAGAAACAATCATTATGCGATAATTCTTTTCCTTGGAATGTTCGAGTATTTCTCGCATACCACATAGCCCATAAGAGCATTGCAAAAACGAGCGATCTCATCATTGTTGAGCTTAATTATTTCTGTGTGAAATCGCCATGGACGCGGATTATATGGTGATGGTCGGATCTAAACGAATGGGGGAAGCACGCCAAAAGAAAGAACTCTACGGACAATCACGTAATGCGTGTTCGATTATTTCCACATTCTCACCACACCGTTCGCAATATGGATGAGGTACCACCTTCCTTTGGAATACCCACGAAAAAAAATATTGTGTACCATTTTCCACAAAAATATTTGCACCTTGGGGAATAGATAATTTCCATATCCATTTCCAAAATGCAAGAAGCATTCCCGAGAGGTTGAAGGACGACTTGCAAAAAGATTGTCCATCGCTAGTCTACCTTATAACCGTTTAACACTATAATGTCCGTTCACGTGAAGTGCCGCCCATCGATCTCCACACCGAAAAATCGAAGTGGAATGCGAGGATAATCCGGGCCTCTTCTTGTGTAAAAATTTGGCGCACCATTCTTCATTCCACTCACCGCCTTCTTGAAGTAAGTCCTCACCATTATATCCTCCCCGTTCCCATGGTAAACAAGGTCGGAAGTTGCTTTGCGATGGAAGCTAGGGATCTTTCCAAATCCGTATGGAATTTCCGTCCCATATCACCGCCTAGCACATTTACGGATAATTTCTATTCCCCGCATACTTCGCCAGGTGAAACTCGAGGTTATATCCGATTGAAGCGGTTAGAAAATCCCCGTTAGGGTAGTATCGAGATTTTAGGGTGCGGGCCAAAAGTGTAGTATCATCTTGAACCAACCTCCAACCTTGTTTAGCTAACATGGCATTGTTGAACACAGATAACTCTCTGAAACCCAAACCACCACATTCCTTTGCCATGCATAACGTTTGCCATTGGATCCATGTATTCTCCTTTCTTCTTTCTTTTGTCCTCGCGAGAAATTTGCCATTAAAGAGTTAATTTTATGACAAATTTCGATTGGGATTTGAAACATCTCATAATGTATGTCGGAATTGATTGCGCCACGCTTTTTAAAAGCGTCATTTTCCCATGATCGATAATGTGATAGCCTTCCAATTTTTAAGTTTTTTCCCTATCCGATCAATTAGTGATCGAAAAATACCTTTTTGGATCGTCCCACACACGCCTGTGGCCCCAATTAAATATGGTGTTTGTCAACCACTTGTACACGAAGAAGAGATGTTAACGCCCGCATGCGCCGATTTACCAAAGACTTTGCGCGCTAGGAACAACACTATTTTTTTGATTTTTGGTCGATTTTTGGCGATTTTCCCGCTGAGACCGCCTGGAGGCCCTTTTTTGGCCGCCAGAGAGTGCCTAACTCCGATTTAGTGCTTGCTTTAGCCCGATTTTTGGCCAAAACAATTTATTTGGGCGATTTGGGCAAAAATCGGATCGGCCTATGGGCACCTAGCGCCTGGCGGCGCTGGGCCAATTTTTACAACACTGCTAAACCCGCATCGTTTTGAATATGTGAACGATTTTGCGCCAGAAATAGTGTAACGTTGTTGTTGGGCTATTTTTTTAAAAAAGTTAATGATTTTAGTATATAAAAATATGCACTTCAATGGACTATTCAATTTTAGTGCATAATTTACAGTAAACTGTTGAAAATGAAATACTGATCTTGTATTAAAATAATGAAGAATATGTATTAAAATAATACAAATTGTTGGGGATGGTATTAGTCACCAATGTGTTTACCTTCACAGGGTATTAATCTTTATTATATGTGTTCTATTTTTTTTTTTTTAGTACTATTATATGTGCTGTTTTTGAAGATTATACAATGTCTTAGCCCTTAGGTCATATTTTAACATTAATTATACAAAATACTGCAATGATAAAAAACCTAACATAATGATTGACAAATTCAACGTATTACACGGTGTCGTTTTCCAAAGATTGTAAACCTGAATTGAATTCGATTTCCTCCGCATCAGAATTCAGAACCCACGAAAGAGAAATAGTCTGAGAGAGAGAGAGAGAGAGAGTAATAATGGAGGAGGTGTAAATGTGACTGAAAATCTTGGAAAGTAGCTTAGAAAAAGGAGCGTGACAACGGTCTTCCGAAGCACCTAATCATATTGTTCTTCACAAAAATATCAAATCTCTGTGTTTTTCATTCTCTATCGATAGATACATATTTGTACACGTATTGCTGCATGCAAAATTTACCCCCAAAAATGATCCTACGATGAATAAGGGGAAAAGGAAAAGAATAGACAACACTTGAATCTGAGCTCCCTTTTTTGGCATAAACAGAAACGGATATGGCGGACGATCTCTGTTTCTTGTCCAAGGTATATCCCTTTTCTCCCCCCTTTTTATTTTCTTATTAGCTGATTTAAAATAAACTTTTATTAGCATGTAGATAATGTGTTGGTAAAATTAGTCTTTTTATTGTTTAGTTTTAATAAACGATGTTTTTTGTGATCTGGGTTTCAGGATAATGAAAGGTTAGTCTATTTTTTACCGTACATATGTGGTGTTTAGCTTTTAATGGAAGCAATCAATGTTCTAATTTTGTTTTTCTATCCCTTTTTTCTGTTATCCTTAAAAGGGGCTTTTCAAGATTTTGTTCAAATTAGTGCATTTTATCTTGCAGTTGCTTATATTTCTTAGCTTTAATTTAAAAACTAGGCTTTAACAATCAAATCCCACTCTTACTGAGAATTTATTAGAAGTGTTTGCAAACTCCCAAAAAAAAAAAAAAGTGATTCTCAGCTTCTAGTTGGTATACTCAGTTATTTTTTTCCAGCTAGAAGCTGAAAATCACTTTTTTTAGAGTTTGCAAACACTCCCATTGCCCCATTGGCTTATCTTCAAGCTTAGTCAAGCTACTATTAGTTTTATAGGGGTTGTAGTGTTGTGGTCATTTATAGGATTAAAATATATATTTTTTTAATTTTGTAAAATCTTGTGATATTTGCTTGTGTTTCAGGATAGCTTAATTGTGAAAAATCCAAAGAAAAGTCCACTAGCATTGAGGATGGTGGTTTTGATTTTTGTGATGGTGTGTGGAGTTTATATATGTTCAATCTGTCTTAAGCAAATTGGCGGACGGTCGACTGCACGTTTTTTGAGCGTTCAGGTGGTAGGAAAATCTTGTGATACGAATAATATCGAACCTTCAGAAAAGCCTTATGTACATTTCCCCAAACCGAAGACGTTCAGCAGGTAAGACATTATCTGCAGCTACATTATTTCTCAAATAATCAGCTTTGAGTCACTAATTATGATATATTCCTTTGGTCATTAATTAGGGAAGAATGTGAGTGTAATCCCGTACGATACTTTGCGATTTTGTCTACTCAGAGGTCTGGGAGTGGATGGTTCGAAACATTATTGAACAGTCATATGAACATAAGCTCCAATGGGGAGATATTCTCGGTTAAGATCCGGAGAAGTAACATTTCCACAATTGTAGAAACTTTGGATAATATTTATAATCTTGATTGGCTTACGAGTGCGTCGAAAAATGAGTGCACGGCTGCGGTTGGATTGAAATGGATGCTCAATCAGGTGAGTGCATTATGTTGTGAAATAAATTGTGAAAGTAATATCTTACTTTGTTTCTATTTATATTCGAGCTGACCTGTTTTATGCGTTGTTTTGCCACAATAAAGATTCTTTTTTGGGTTATTGGCTTAGTTCATTTTAGCATGTCGAATATCCTGTGTGTGTTTTTTAGAGGGAAGTTCTGTGAGTCCTTGTATCTCAAACAATATTATCGACGTGATGTGTATTAGTATCTCTTCTTGATATTGTTTTTATTCCAAGCTTGCATCAACTTGTATTTTGGCATGAGATGTGAAAAAACGGGTCCTTCCATACAACCTTGAAAGAATAGTATCTGACTATGGTAATTGCAGCACGTGTTTGGTGCTTGTTTATGTCTTTATTTTCGTCCCATGTGGGGACAGATCTCTTTGTTTTCGTCTCTATAAAAATGCGGTGTACAATGAATACATTTGTTTTTTCAAACCTTTAGAGTTTTGATAAATAAGCAATTATTTTATTCTTGATATGATTTGGTAATACTTTGGTATCCGCCTTGCATCTTCTGTTTTTTAGATGGAGAGTTAAGTACACACTTGGAAATTGAATAAAATGTTGTCTCCAGGTAAGGGCTATAGACGGGAAAATTACTTAGGATTCCAAAACCAATGATAATTCATTTGTCACCAAGCACAAACTTAAATTTGGAAAAGTTCTTTTGTGTAGTTTATGGAACAAAGTAATGAGGGAACACATATTGTTCTAGAATTTTTTTACTTCATATGTAATGCATGAAATGTGGTGTTAGAAGAACATTGTTAAAGTCTTTCTCGAACTTATCGAGGATGGAATTCAATACAGACAAAATAACAACCTCCTTAACTCTTATTTACACCTGTCTTTTGTTGTAACCTGGTTTACTGCACTTAATTTCATCTTCTCTGTGTTATTGGCTAATTTACAGCGTCTTTTGTTGTTACCTGGTTTACTGTGCTTATTTTCATCTTCTTGGTGTTATTGGCTAAAAACGCCGTTCAGTTTGCATTATAATGTCAATTTGGTAGCCTTTCTCGGCCTAAATATGTCTTTTATCCTAAGCGGTCGTTTCTTTAGAACTCTTATCTC
Source organism: Rehmannia glutinosa (assembly GCA_016081115.2). Lineage (NCBI taxonomy): Eukaryota > Viridiplantae > Streptophyta > Magnoliopsida > Lamiales > Orobanchaceae > Rehmannia > Rehmannia glutinosa. The sequence goes on along the minus strand of JABTTQ020001080.1, from coordinate 20,140 downwards.
AATAACTCCGTATGTACTATGTATGTATTTATTCCCAGTTCCTTATACTTTCTAACCCTTTTGCAGGGCTTAATGCAACATCATGAAGAAATAGCGGATTACTTCAATTCGAAAGGAGTTTCAGCTATTTTTCTTTTCAGAAGGAATTTGTTACGGCGCATGATTTCAATACTAGCAAATTCTTATGACCAGAATGCCAAGCTACTAAATGGAACTCATAAATCTCATGTTCACTCCCCACACGAGGTCCTCTCTCTTTCTCTCTCCGCTTTGTATCCTTACAAAAAGGGATTATTACAAATATTACCCTTAGGTTTAACCTAGTTACAGAAAAAACTCAGTTTCTTTGACATTTTCCAAATACCACCTTGAGATATGTTTCTATTTACAAATTGCACCCAATTGAGGATAAAACAAAAGGTTATTACCAAAAAAAACCTGAGGTTTGGGCTAATTACAAAAAAATTCAGAGATATTCCGAAATTACAAAAGGCCCCCTCAGGTTTGATTATGTCTTAGATTGAAGGGGTAACTGTAATATTTCTATAAATATCATGAGGGGTTTTGAAATGTTTTTTTGCTTATGAAGAGGGAAAATGTAAGACAAAATCAGTTTTTTTTTTTTTTTTTTTTGTAATTTTCAAAGACCTCTGGAGTTTTTTGTAATTAGCCCGAGCCTCAAGTTTTTTTTTTTTTTTTTTTTTTGTGTAATTATCCCTAAAACAAATAGAAATGCTTAAGGGGGTATTTGTAACAGCTAGGGGGTATTTGTAATTTTAAAATATAACTGTATTATTTTGTAATTAAGTTGAACCTCAGGGCCCAGGGGTGGTTTTTGTAATTATCCCTATAAATATAAGGAGCATATGCAGGTCCTAAAGCTATTTAACTTGTGCAGGCTCAGATTCTTGCTAGTTACAAACCAATTATCAATACAACTTTGCTTATACCCAATCTGAGGCAAGTCGAAGATATGGTTAACAAATCCTTGGAATATTTCAAGACCACTCGGCACATTGTCCTCTACTACGAGGACATTATAAAGAATCGAACTGTAAGACATTTTTGACACTTCACTACTAAGAAAAATTTGCATTACAACTTCCGTCTTCTCATGCTCGGGTCCTTGCTTCGTTTTCTTTCAGAAATTGGTAGACGTTCAAGATTTTCTGAGGGTCCCACAACAGGATTTGAATAGTCGACAGGTGAAGATACACAAAGGATCGTTATCCTCACAGGTCGAAAACTGGGGTGACATTGAGAAGACGCTCAAGGGAACACAGTACGAAGGTTTTTTGAACGAAGATTACAAGTTGTGAGTGTGGTACATACATGTTACTGCTTTGTTTAGACTTTTAGCCTTAGCTTATTTATTCATTAATTAATTCTTTGAATAGTAGAAGCTATAACAGGGGCATCTCCCTGTTGAAATTTTGAAGGGATACTTTTAGAGGAAACTTAGGAATGTTTTTATGTGAACTCAATGGTTAACAAGAATGGTTTAGATATATCTGTATTGTAGGTTTTCATGAAAGATTAATGATTATGAAGAATTTAATTAGTTTTACAAAGTGTTGTGGATAAAATCAGTGTTTTTTGTGTATGATTTGGATCTTTTGTTCATTTACTGGTATTTATCTAGTGCATGAGACTAATATACTTCTATTTGTGGAAACAATTATTTTTCTTTATATTGTAGGTCGAAACAATTATTTTTCTTTATATTGAGTAATTAATTTAAGTGTAGTTACTGTTGAAATACAATTATCTTAGAAGCATTTTTCAAAGCTTATTATTTACAAATTTGTATTGTTTTCTTTTTTCTTTTTTAAATTTAAAAATAAAATGAAATGCTTATGACACTCTAGGTTTTTATGAGAGTAATTGAAAGAGTCATAGTCAAATAGGTTATTGACTCCATCTGATATGGGTGTTTTCAAATGTTATTTTCAATTTTCCAACTATTCTGGAAAATTACCCGCTTTTTAATGGAATACATAGGGTCTGTTTGTTTATGTTTTAATTCATTTCCAGGTTCTGAGTTTGGAAATAGAATTTTGAGAATTTATTGGTTTTTAATGTGGAAATTGGGATTGTGTTTGGATGAATGAATTGAAATGTGTTTTATGTAGGGTTGGAAATGAGATTGTGTTTGATTTGAGTAGTTTTGAAATATTATTTTATATATATAATAATTGAAAAGTTGGTAGTGGTGGGGTCCATTTCAATATTTTAATTTGAATATATAATATATATTTGTAAGATTAACTTGGTGGGTCCCATTAGATAGTTATAATTTAAAAATAGTAATATTTTAAGTAGATAAAGTTGATAATGGTGGGTTCTACATATATAATTGAGTTAAAATATGAGAATAGTGATTGAGTAATGATGAGTGATGTAGGGTAGTGTATATGTTTGAGAATAGAAATTATAGGTTTGAGATGTTGTTTTATGTGAAAAATAGAAAATGAAAATGATGATTTCCATTGGAAATTTTATGAACAAACATGATTCCACTTTTATGTATAGTTGAACCTGGAAAGAAGTGATTGAAAACATAAACAAACAAGGTCATATTCTCTAACCCTAGCCTCTTTTTCTCTCTAACCATCTCTCTTTTGTTTCTCTTCTTGTTTCTCATTGTTAAGGGGTGATTTTTGTCCATTTTCTACGAAATCACCCTATCTACATCCTATTATCAATTTATTTACTAAATAAGTGGTTTTCCACAGATCCGGATTGTTTGTTTTGTTGTTTTTGATTTTGCCGTCTTGTGCGGCGCTTGTTTATCACCGTCTTTGTGCGGTGTTTTTCTAGTGTGGACGATTGATAAGCAAGTTTTCGATCCGTGGACAGAGATAACAAATCGACATTATGGTCTTCAACAGTTCGCGGATCCTGGAATCATAGGTATTCTGGCATTCTGAATTTTTTCAAAATTGTAGGCTTTAAGCCGCTTTTGTTATTAACCTAGATCTTTATGAGTTTTTTTATAGTTAATCTTCCACGGTTTTTAACAGATTTGTTTATGTCTACTATCGATGTATTGCTAGTTTGAATTATTTAATAAAATTATTTTTCTTTTTTGTCAAAAAAAAAAAACTATTCGAAAATGAGTTTATATTTGTTTAGTGAAGTTCCCATTGGAAATGAAGTCATTTTTTACTTTTCCTTTTTTCTATGGAAATATGATTTTGTAAACATAGCCAAACAAGTTTTCACTTTAATCACACAAATCTTCAAAACTACAAATAAGTTTTCACCACAATCATGTAAAATTTATGTCAAAAGTACATTTAAAAAAAATATAACCTACCATGCTTTTCTTTCCAAACATGTAAATTAAAATAACAAATAAAACATATTTTCATTTTCACATGAAAACTATAATTTCTCAAAAATTATTTTCCAAGACGCGAAATTATAATTGGGACACGGAAAACCTATTGTCTTGGCCCAAAGAATTACAAATCATTTGGCCCAATTAAGGTCTAATTACCAAAATCAGAACAAATGCATCAAACATTTATCGTCTCTCATCTCTATTTCCCTTTTTGAGCTATATTCTTTCGTTTGTAAACTTTTGTCTTTGACATTTATTCTACCCGACATGATTGAAAGAGTGTTTTCTGCAATAGGCAATGTGAAGAATAAATCACGCAAATCGAATGAGTGATGAGTTGATGAACGGCTTTCCTATTTATTAAGTGGAGAGAAATATATGTTTCAAATTTGATAATATAATAATTATAAAACGGTTTCGGAGTATGAATATCCACAAAGAATTATCGTAAGGTATAACTTTCAAATTTTTTGTTTTTTTGTTGCGATACTTTTTATTTCTATTTTCCAATACATCTACCCAACAATCACCCTTCCAAAACGAAAATTTTTATCACGCACTGGTCGAAATTTTTTATCACGCACTGGTCGAAAATACTGGGAACACCCATGCTTGTAACAGACACTTAGTAAATGGTCATGTTGTGGAAAAGTTAATGTTAAATTTGGAAAACGATGACACAAATATATCATAGTCTAATTTCTTAATTATTCATAAATAAAGACCATAAAGGCTATTATCCTATCTAGCTATACTCTCACCTTCAGAAATAAAATTAGAATATTTAGAATTAGAGGTTTGACACACTCACCGTCAAAAACAAAAATTGGAATGTTTGGAGGTTTGATGCACCTAACTAAAATTCAATAATGTCACCACACTCCACCCATATTTGTTGACCAAAATTCTAACCCACTCAACATGTTGGCCATAAAGATCTTCACTTGTATCATGTCCCTTTCTCGTAGGGTTTTGTATCCAACAGAGGATGTCGCCGTCTCTTCAGGAAGGGTCCTGTCCTTTAGGTTGTATTCTAGCTAGTGTCACTTTCTTCATCAATATTCATTCCACCTGAGAATCTGGTCTCCTTAAGGTTTGTATCTGGCCCCTTTTATCTTTCAGCGTCTAGTTTTTCTCCTGTTTAGCCCTTAATTAGCTTTCTTTCCAGCCTTGTTTTCGTAGGTTCTTTTGGTCTTCACCCCCTTCACCCTCACCAGTTCTCTAGTCTTTTCTTATCCCCCTGTGTCTTCTCTCGTCTTTTGTCCCTTGTCTCTTCTTTGTCATAGATTTGAGTGTCTTTGCCCCTGCTTTAGAAATCGAATAAGGGAGCATAGTAGATCTGTCATGAGTCGGAGTATCTAGTGCAGCATCTTGTGTCGTCTTGTACTTGGCTATGGCAACAGAAGGGCAGGAATACGAAGAGGAACCAATAGAAATACAACAGAGTATACCAGATAAAGATGCAAAACAACAGTCACTGTGCTTAGTCGGTAAACTATGGACAACCAAATCCTTTAACGCGTTTGCACTCCTTGACACAATGAAAAAGATATGGAAGCCAGTTAAAGGCATGACAGCCAGGGAAATTGAAACCAACCTATTTTCTTTCCAGTTCAATCACCACAAGGATATCGATCGTATCTTGTCTATGGAACCCTGGCATTTTGATAAACACCTATTGATGCTGCAGCGCATAGAGGGAAATATACAACCATCCGCAGTCAGCTTCGACAGTACTCCATTCTGGGTGCGACTCTACGACCTCCCATTAGCAGCGCGTAACGAGGCAACATACCGCGCGATAGGCAACCGGATCGGTAAATTCATAGAGTGGGATACATCAACTGGAGAAGGATTGAGCAGAAGTGTCCGGGTTAGAGTACTCCTGAACCCAGCAAAACCGTTAAGACGTGGAACTAAGATAACCATTTCCAATGGAATAGTTATGTGGATCTCTATTAAATATGAGAGGCTACCTATATTTTGTTTTGCCTGTGGCTTACTTGGACACCTCAAAAGGGAGTGTGAGATTGCTAACGAGGATGACAACTTCGAAAACATCGAGGAGGATAAACTACCATTTGGAGATTGGATAAAAGCATCACCAATGAAGCATGCCCATGTCACTACAGAAGCACCAAAACCAAAAGAGGCACCTGCCATGAGGAGAAATCTATTTACCCAGAATTTTTCGAAGGATCCACTCTCTTCGTCCCCCACCACCAACCTTGCACAAAACCAAGCGATAGAAACGGTAGCCGCACATCTCGAAAAAATAGTTTTCAGCCAAAATACGGAAAATAAAGCACAGACCCAGATAGCGATGGAGCCGGAAGTAAGGGCGAATATTTCCCACACCCGTGATACCACTACGTACATCCCTAAACACACAACCCCCCTTAGCCAAGCCCAAGACATACCAAACCCACGTCCCCCTGCCACTAAAACACAACCAAACCAATTACAAACACACCAACAAGCTTCCAGTAGTAACCCAATCCCGTTGACCCCAACACCTACGCACAACACATACCAAACCCCGCAGTTACGAGCTACATATCATCAGTTCCTCACCACACCACTACAGAATAATCCCATACACCTCGAGCCATACACAAACCTAAACATACCATATGAGTTATACCCAACTCCTTTGATAACCCAACCCTCCTCCAGACCCCTGAATAAGACAAACGCCCAGAGAACCGTCAAAATCGCCAGAAAAACAAGACCGAGACGAATAACCAAATCACTGAAGATAACGAAACAAAAGAAAAAAAAAGAAATGGTGATGGTATGCTGACTATTGAAGAAGAAGAAAGAGATCGAAAAAGAGATTGCTCAAGAAAGATGTTGCTATTGACAACCTGTTCCCAACGGCGGAGGCTGCAGGGCAGCCCCGCCGACAACCATGAAAATCTTGAGCTGGAACTGTCGCGGGCTTGGGAACCAAGCGACAGTTCGATCGATAAAGAAGTTCCTACAATCTGTAAAACCTGATATCATATTCATTATGGAGACCAAAATGGAGGCCAGACACGTAGTAAAATTGAATAGATATCAATGGGGTTATGCAGGTTGTTTTCCGGTGGATTGTAACGGTAGAAGCGGCGGTATTTGCTTACTGTGGAATTCAGAAGTACAGGTAGATTTACTATCCTTTTCGAACAACCATATTTCAGGCAAGGTGAACTCCAAGTCGACACAACAATCATGGATTTTCTCTGGGATTTACGGCTGGCCGGATAACACACAAAAGTGGCGAACAAACAATCTAATGCGCCAAATCAAACCGACCAACGGTATACCATGGATATGTACAGGGGACTTCAATGAAATTATGTGGTCTTACGAGAAGAAGGGAGGTAGATTCAGAATGGATAGTACGATGGAAGAATTTCGAAAAGCAATTGATTTTTGTGACTTGTCGGATTTGGGATGTTCGGGAAACAGATTCACGTGGACTAATATGCAGCAGGGAAGTAACAACATTCAAGAGAGACTGGATCGATCCCTAGCCAATGATGCTTGGACGAATTTATTCCCATTCTACCAAGTGACACACCTTATCAGAATAAATTCGGATCACACCCCGGTGCTAACTGAATTTGACTCAAACCCACTCGAAACCAGACAACCAAGCCAACAAAGGGACAAATTCTATCGTTTTGAACGTATTTGGCTCCAACACCCGGAGTGCGCAAAAATTGTCGAAGATTCTTGGTCGAGCGGGAACAACGAACTAAATTTTAATGATAGAGCAATCAAGTGCGGGGAGTTGATGAATATGTGGGGAAGGAAGAATTTGGTGATATTGGGAGACAAATTAAAGAAGTTACTGCACAGCTCCAACAAATTCAAGGTAAAACACCAAACCCAGCCACGATGGAAGAAAACAAGGCCCTGGAGACTAGGCTTAATGAGCTGTATAAGCTGGATGAAATTTGGTGGATGCAACGCTCTCGCATACTATGGCTGAAGGAAGGCGATCGAAACACACGTTTCTTCCACACAAAGGCTACAGCCCGACATAATAGAAATAGTATCCAGCGACTCATGGGGCCAAATGGACAGTGGCTAGAGGATCACACAAAGATATCGGATGCACTGGTACATTTCTTCAAAGACCTGTTCTCCTCTGTTGCCCCGAGCCAAGTACACAACGTCCTTGAAGCTGTCGAGACTAAGGTAACTGACGAAATGAATGATCTCATTATGCAACCATATTCGCCGACTGAAGTCGCAAAGGCACTCAACCAAATGCACCCCTCTAAAGCACCCGGACCAGACGGTATGCCCCCTTTCTTCTTTCAAAAATTTTGGCACATTACTAAGAATGAGGTCTTACATACTGCTTTAAATATTCTCAATAATGAACAAGACCCATCTTACATAAATCACACACACATTGTTCTGATTCCAAAAACTAAAAATCCTGAACAGCCTAAGGACTACCGACCAATCAGTTTGTCTAATGTCATCATGCGCATAATTTGTAAAACCATTGCAAATAGGCTTAAGACGATTCTCCCGAATATCATTTCCCCATACCAAAGCGCCTTTGTTCCGGGAAGACTGATTACTGATAATGCCATGACAGCCTATGAAATTTTCCATTCCATGAAAAAAACGCAAAAAGGGCGTAAAGGCTTCTTAGCATTAAAGCTAGATATGAGTAAGGCTTATGACAGGGTAGAGTGGTCTTTTCTTAAAGCAATCATGGATAAAATGGGGTTCTCAAATAAGTTTATAAATCTTATATGGAAGTGCATAAGTACTGTATCATATTCGATCTTATTTAATGGGCGTAAGACTGACACATTTTTGCCGCAGAGGGGCCTCCGTCAAGGCGACCCATTATCCCCATATTTATTCTTATTGTGTGCAGAAGGATTCTCATCATTACTCAAGCAGGCAGAGGGCAGGGGCGATATACACGGTTTTCAAATTGCAAGGCGTGCACCAACGATATCTCATCTATTCTTCGCAGACGATAGCCTACTCTTTTTCCGAGCAACAATACCTGAAGGTGAAAAGATTGCAGAAATTATTCAGATATACGAAAATGCATCCGGGCAAAAATCAATCTGGAGAAGTCCGAGCTGTCCGCGAGCAGAAATGTACCGAGCGAGACATTTCAAAGTATCAAAAATCTACTCGGGTCCGTGAGGTGGAGAATCATGAAAAGTACTTGGGTCTCCCTATTCTTTTTGGAAGATCGAAGAAGGCCATATTTCAGAATACCATTGAAAAGGTTATCAGCAAAATGAAATCGTGGAAGGAAAAATCATTATCATGGGCGGGTAAGGAAGTCCTCATTAAATCGGTCATACAAGCTATACCAACGTACATAATGACATGCTTTTTGTTACCAAATTCGGTATGTGAGGAGATTGAAAAAGCTGTCGCTAGATTTTGGTGGGGATACGAAAAGGGGAGCGTAAATGTCATTGGGTGAGTTGGAGTAAAATGACGGAGCCTAAGAGAAGAGGAGGATTAGGATTGAGAGAATTTCGTTGTTTTAATTTAGCAATGATTGCTAAACAATATTGGAGGATCCTAAATAACCCCAATCCTTAGCTGCCCAAGTACTAAAATTCAAATATTTCCTAAGGCACACCTTTCCAAAGCAACAGAGAGACACCAACCCAGTTACTTGTGGAGAAGTATATGTGCCTCTAGAGAGATCATTGAAGAGGGAGCAGCGTGGCGCATTGGAAACGGGGCCTTAGTCGATATTCAAACAGAAAAATGGATCGGGATGGGGCGATGGAGAAGACCGAGATCAGTCGGCGAGGGCTTACATCCGAACTCGAGCGTATCCGAATTAATCGACCATGAATCAGCAAAATGGCGGACTGAAGTCGTCAGGGCAAACTTTTCGGAAGAAGATGCGAATGATATTCTCTCTATACCACTAAGCGAAAGGCTACCTCCAGATAAAAGATTCTGGCGATTAAATAAAAAAGGTTTGTTCACGGTAAAATCGGCGTACCACTTGGCCACATCCATGTATTCCAAGCTCACACAAAACAGGCCATCATCCAGCACACAAATAGACGTGTGGAGCAAGCACTGGCACATACCGGTCTTACCAAAAATTAAACACTTCATTTGGCGTGCTTGCTTGGATTCACTCCCTACAAGGAATAATTTGGCGAGTCGGGGCTTCCAAATTGATTCTATCTGTCCTTTGTGTGGCGAAGGAGCGGAATCTCTCAGACATCTCATGATGGAGTGTAATATTACAAAACAGGTATGGTATTTCTCTCCTTTACGCCTTGACATGAGCCAAGTAGTTACCGCCTCCTTCCGTACTATGTGGTGGAATGTATTAACTGAAAAACCAGAGGAGTATGTAGCTCTTTTCAGTGTGATGGCTTGGGCAATATGGAAGGCTCGAAATAAACAGGTGTTCGAAAATCGAAAATTCGGGGTCCAAGAGGTAGTAAATGACGCAGTGAAGACATGTCACGAGTTCCGTAACATTCAAACGGCAAACCAGATGTCTATGTCTTTAGAACACCTAACGCAACCGACCGAGCAGGATATGGTGAACCCGACACAAAAGAAACTCTTTTCTGATGCAGCTGTTTATAAAGATGGAACGATGGGATTCGGTTTTGTGATTATTAACCAAGATGGTTGCCCAATTATTGCTGCTTGTAAGAGAATAAAGATGGGGGGAGACAGCATTTTGGCAGAAGGACTTGCACTACTATGGGCATTACGAACAGCCACGGAACACAGAATATATAACTTTGTCGCAATGTCGGACTGCAAGATATTAATTGACGGGCTGATGAAGCGGAATCCCCTGACGCTTATTGTGACCTTATTATTGAAGATATACTGGATAGAGCTATTAGCACGTCTTGTATGTCTTTTCATTTTATACCTAACGCTTAATCGAAATTTCACACACTAGACATTATGAAGAATCGATAGATGTCGAAAGGGTATGGAAGCATGATTTCCCAGCCCAAATATTGCGAGAATTGTTGAGCAAATGATGTAACCACCGATCTTTTCATGAAATGAAATGAAGAAGAGTGTTTTCCTATCAAAAAAAAAAAAGATCTTCACTTGTTGACTAGGACCATGTCCAAGTCTCCTTTACTACAGTACTCCTCCATGCAACAACGTTAAATTGTCGGATTTGTTTTTGAATATATTTAATATATATATATATATATATTCATTTTTAAGGAGGTCAAATTATAAAATTTAATAACTATATTTATGTATATGATTTATATTTTTGAAATTCTATGATGTTGAGGAGGCCGTCATGGTCGCCAACTTCTCTTGGCGGAAGTATGAGTGTCTGTGTTTTATTTCATGCTACACCTGGATAAGTACTCTATGTGCATGTAATCATAGATATATTATGAATACGTAAAAATTCACGTAGAATCACATAGTCCGATGTGTATTGTGTTAAAATCTATGGTAGATACTATACCTAGTGTATTTGTCCAAGAATAGCATCTACGTACAACACCAATGTTTGGTATGCTGGGCCTGAGAATAACGAACATGACTTATGCTCATAGACGAACGCACATTACAAGTTGTGAGGTACGTGTCCCTACAATATTTTTTTCTACTACTACTTATTAATTATATAATATATTAATTAGGAATAAAAAAGGAAGCTTGTCCCCTTTAATGTTCTCTGTTTGTAATTGCTAGATTGCTAGAAACCTAGAACAATCGTTTTTTTGGATGTAATTATAATTAATTATATTTAGGGATGATTACAAAAAATTCTTTAAGGTTTGGGCTATTTACAAAAATCTCATAGGGTTTTTGATAATTACAAAAGACACAATTGAGTTTTCATTTTAATTTAAGAGGGTAACTATAATTTTTTAATAAAAAATAGAGTTTTTTCTAAAATATTTTTTTGCTTATGAAAAGGTAAAATGTAAGACATGAATCAAGCTCAAGAGATTTTTTACAATTTAAAAAAAAAAATCGGGATTTTTTGTAATTAACACGAACCTCAAATTTTTTTTTGTAATTATCTCTTATATTTATTTTATTTTGTGCCCCCTTTCTAAAAGATTCCTGGATCTGTCACTGCTTATGCTTATAAATTTTAATATATATATTTATGTATATATAATACTTAATTACTTATAGTAATTATCGTTATGTATTTTACAAATAAATTTGCATCTAATACAACGTACGTGAGACATTCATAATATGTAATTGTAATAGAAGATTCTGTTCGAAGAAATATAAAAGAAACGAAATTATGGGGAAAAATGGTACCGTAACATGTTTTCCATGTTTGGTATGAAATTGAAATTGAGAGCACGACAGTTGTAAACGTGGCTGACTTGGTCTCACACTAATGAACTATAGCCTATTTTAACTAATGAAATTTCAATGTTAAATTATTTGTGTTTTTGTTCATAATGGCACTTTTTTTCTAAATTCTAAATTTGTATCCTCAATTAAAAACAAAAACTAATCTACGAGTATGATAGGAAAAATAGTTTTTTTACTATCAAATTTTTACAATTTAAATGAAAAATATTACACCAAAACTAGTATGAGACGGTCTAATGGATATAATATATGAGACAAATCCTATATTTAAATAGAATTTCAGATCGATCCCATACCTATGAAAAGAAACCATATTTTTGTGTGTTTTTACTAAGGTATCACATAAGACATCCTCAAAATATTTGTTCTGCCATTTTAATAGAAATTAGAAAATACCACTTATTTTTCATTCAAAAGTTAATGATTGGAATATATCTACATATTAAATAATAATTTTATGAAAACATTATAATAATTAAATAACTTACTCCAAAGAGTTTTTTACCCTAACCAAAAACCCCAAAATACCAAAACAGCAACTTCCAGCCGTCAATCCAAAACCAGTAGCTGTTCTCTCCACCCAAATCCAACCGTTGGATCTAAATGTTAAGGGCCCCAATCCACTACCGCGTATCCCATGGACCCACCAGTAGCTGTTCTCCCCAATCAACGGCCACTATCCAACCTTCCCATCAATCAACGGCTCAGATTCAACCTCGTCAAATACAATGGCCACACGTTGAATCCACCCTAGATCCCTTCATACTTCTTTTTAGTCTGTTGCCAGCCGACTTCTCAAAGACTCTTTCTCTCTTTCTCTCTCTCTCTCTCTCAAAACCTGGTTTCTCCGACCAGGTACCCTACCTCTCGCGAAAACTCAAATTTCTTCAGGGAGGGGTAGTTTCGGCAGAGGAAAAATGAACGGCGGAGATTTGAATCAGCAGCAACAGCAACAACAACAGCAGCAGCAGCAACAGCAGATTCAGCACCAGCAGTGGGTGGCGATGCAGCAGTACCAGCAGCAATGGATGGCTATGCAGCAGTATCCGGCGATGGCGATGCAGCAGCAGATGATGTACAATCAGCATTACGTGCCGTACTACCACCCTCAGCATCAGCAGCAGCAGCAGTATCAGCAGCCGCAGCCGCCGAAGCAGAATAATCAGATTCAGAGCTCGGGTGAGGATAATAAGACGATCTGGATTGGAGATCTCCAGCAATGGATGGATGAAGGTTATCTTCAGTCGTGCTTTTCTCAATCTGGAGAGGTGATTGAATGTTTTTATTTTTTTTATTTTATCGTTGATTTTAAACTGTGTTGGTTGATTTAACGCGTGTTTGGTAGTTGAGATTATTTATTGAATTGATACTGTGGTATGATTTTTGTGATTTGAAGCATTTTTACAGCGGTAGAATTTGGGAAGTAACTTTATGATGTGAATTATCTGTTTCTGTTGAATAATTTGCTGATCTGTCCTCGTTTTTCCTTTCGTTTGAAGACTGTTTTTTTAATCTGTAAGGAAAACAAAGTAGGAGAATTAGATTTTTGTTTGACGTGTCACATGATATCGATGAACTGCTGGTAAGATGTGGAGATGCATAAGAGTACTAATGATGGGAAAGTGTATGTCTAATTTTAGAAAAAAAGGATATTCTGATTATCAGGTACCAACTAATACTCATGCATTTACATCTTGCCTTCTTTGATTGAATCGATTGTATAAGGCTTACGATAAACCATATAGGAGATATGATTTGTACTCTTTGAAGATATTTAAATATAATTATGCACTTAATGTGTTGTCAGAAGGAGATATTAATTTTGCATTTAATGTGCATAATTAGAACAAAAGTAAGACTGTTTATACACTTAATATGCATGCTTAAAATGGGAAAGACTATAAAATCAGTCATTCTTAAGCTGGAGCTGGACTGTAACAATATGTCATTGTTAAGCTGGTGCTAACATGCTATGAACCAAGATTAATGCAATGACAAGTTTGGATAAGGAGCCTAATTTATAGATTGAAAAGCTACTTGAAGGCTGGTTTGTTTTGCACAACTTGATGATAGTCACATGATTGACCGACCTGTTAGGCTTTGCTATTTGAAGGGCCTTGTAGATCATCAATAACAAGCATATTTTGTAGTATATGAGATATCAATTATCAGATTGACGATTTGATCGCACAAACACTAAATTTGTTTTATTATATTAAGGTGATCTTGATGAGGAATTGTGTTATACTTTGGAGTGACAATATGGGTGTGGACCCATGGGCCTATTCCCTAATCAGACCCAATCAGTTTTAGGTTGTCTTAAGATGTTGTAAATCGATTTTGAATGAGTCGGGTTTAGGTGGGTCTGTTGGGTTGTGGGTCCAGCAACAAAAATAAATTAAAATTTGATAATTTACCAAAATCAGTCTTAAAAGTTTTTTTTTTTTTACTTTTAAACAAAATTCTTATGCATACTCCGACATCTTTAATTGTTTACCATTGAGCAAAGTGCCTAATTGGAATAGGTTTAGGTGGATTTGTTGGATTTTAGGTCAAATTCAAAAGAAAACCTAATACTAATAATATTATAATTTCAATTCTCTACTTCTACAATACTTTTAATACATTGCCTCACATATCTAATTATATGCAAGTAAGAAGATGATCAAACTTCTTGAATAAAAGATCAAAACCTACCTAAATGACAAAATATGGACAGTAAAAATGATTGAAACTCCTATTAGATGATCATGAAACATGCAATATATGACAATTTGCTTTTAAATGATTAAACATCACATAAAAGATAAAAATTAACAAAATTTATCTGCAGAGCTCCTAATTGACACATGAAAATGACTTGAACACCAACATTAGTGAAATTAACATGTGGACAAACAAAACGATCAATCTACCCATAGAAGGCTTTAAAATGCATGAGCAGGAAAAAAATCGAAATTCTCCTAATGTCAAAGTTTCAACATGGGATATATACAATGACTACAACTCTCATAGATAGTTAGAATGAGATAAGAATAGAGAAAAATGATTCAAATGTTTTATATGATTTTTAGAATACCGTTAACAATTTCATTTATTTACTTAGGGACTAGGGTTAATGTGGTGTAGCATTGTATCTAGTAGCAGGGCGTAGATGGCAATATGTCCCTATAATGGTATTATCTGATATCCACTGATTTACCTTTATCAATGTAATTATAACATGATTGCATCTTTATGTTTGACCTAATGTAGTATTATGAATGCATCTGTGTAAAATAAAATTTAATGTAGTATTATGAATGCATCTGTATAAAATAAAATTTATAATATCTCTTTCAATAAACTATAGCTTTATACATTTTTTCCTTTTCTATTTGTAGGTTATTTCAGTCAAGATAATCCGCAATAAGCAGACTGGTCAATCTGAGAGATATGGATTCATTGAGTTCAATTCTCATGTAGCAGCGGAGAAAGTTTTGCAGAGCTACAATGGCACCACGATGCCAAATACAGAGCAACCTTTTCGCTTAAACTGGGCTGCGTTTAGCACTGGTGATAGGCAACGTCCTGATAATAATACTGGTTCTGATTTGTCAATATTTGTTGGAGATTTGGCTACTGATGTTACTGATGCGCTATTGCATGATACCTTTGCTAGTAAGTATCCATCTGTAAAAGGTGCAAAAGTGGTGATTGATGCAAATAGTGGCCGTTCCAAAGGTTATGGCTTTGTTAGGTTTGGCGATGAAAATGAGAGGTCTCGAGCCATGACTGAAATGAATGGCGAGTATTGTTCTAACAGACCTATGCGAATCGGTGTTGCAACCCCCAAAAGACCTTCACCGCAACAACAATTTTCTTCACAAGGTGCAGTAATTTTGTGTAAAATTCAAGTCTTTTATGCTCTGCCAAAATTATGCCTCTAGCATGAAATATTCCGTTTAGTTGTGTTGTCGATTGGAGTTTGTAATATGATCCAATTTAACATTTTTAACTAAATGATTTGGTTTAGCTGTCATATTAGCTGGTGGTGGATATGCAAATGGTGCTGCGCCCCAAGGTCAGCCTGAGAACGACTCGTCTAACACAACTGTAAGTCTTGTTCCTCTTTCGATTTCAGTTATCTCAAGTTAAGATATTTACTAACCCAGTAACCCATATCACCCATGTTTCTTGTAGATATTTGTTGGAGGACTTGATTCTGATGTCACTGATGAAGAGCTGAGACAGTCTTTTACTCCATTTGGTGAGGTTTTCTCTGTAAAAATACCAGCTGGAAAGGGGTGCGGTTTTGTACAATTTGCAAACCGGTAAAGTCTGTTGTCTGGTATCTTATTGCAGATTTTATTGTATAGAATTATCACTGTCAAGGACGTAGATAAATCTTTTTAGAAAGGGTTATAACTAAAATGTCCTTGTTTATTTAGTCTCATAAGAATTGGGTGTTTGCCGAATTAATGTCTTGCTGCATATTTGAGGACTTCTGAAATGCTATTTGACTGAGGTAAATTTGATTCCATTTTTGTTTTAAAAAAAGAAAAGAAAATGGATTAGCTATAAGCAGATTTTGCGTTTTGAAACAGTTAGGAGACAGGTTTTTTTGTTTATTGTCATTTTGTCTTATGGGGGAACAGGAGGTAATGGAGGTTTACTATTTTGCTATTTATTTTCATTGGACCAACGTGTCATGGTCGATGATGTACATGTTGATTTTACAATATCAATCATGTAATGGGACATGACTAGAGCAACTATCTCAACTCATCGCCGTCTCATCGTATTTTCCATGCAAGTTGCATGGAAAAAGCTGTGATGATGATGGTTTTGGAATTTCATCTCATCTCTCCTTCGTATGAAGGTTGTGTCAGGAAGGGCATCCGGCGTAAAATTTTGCCACTTTGCTTTTTGTATGAATTTTGTAGTGTTAATTAATTTTAGACAATTAATGGACACTATAAACTTCACACCACCGACCCCACATAGTGGGATAAGGTGCAGTTGATGATGATTATTTTCATTGAACCAACAAAAGGAATATGGAAAAGAAATGCCTTATTGTCATGTGATAAGGAAAGTGTCAACATTTGGTGCATAATTGTTAGCTAAACGATCTTGAATTTCAATACATACTGGTGAATATTTTTGTATTGAACATAATAGTAGATACATGGCTAAAACCCTGATTATGACCCTTTTCTATTTTCCATGAGGCAGAAGCAGCGCAGAGGATGCTATTCAGAGATTAAATGGGGCAGTTATTGGCAAGCAGACAGTTCGTCTTTCTTGGGGTCGCAATATGGGAAACAAGCAGGTATATTTTTAGCCTTAAATCTTGCTGTGTAATTGGGTAGTATTGGGATATTCCAACTTTTGGACTTTCCAGATATGTCTAGACAAGTGCAAAATCCTTCATGATATTGTCAGGACAAAATTGGAAGTATGTTGCTTTTTTTTAGACTATTTCATAAACCAATAATACAACACATCTTTGGCTTGAACCAATCGTGCATAGTTAATTGCTTTCATTACCTTTCGTAGCATAGCACTACAAATCCTTTCAAGAAAAATCTAAGAAGGAACAATTACAAAACTACCCTGAGGTTTGGTAATTACAAAAAGACCTTCAGGCTTTATTCCGTCTTACATTTTCCTCCTTCATAAGAAAAAAATTTCAAAAGGCCCCCTTACATTTATAGAAATATTACAGTTAACCCGTTAAAATTAAGACATAATCACAACTCAAGGGTAGTTTATGTAGTTTTAAAACTTCTCTGGTTTTTTTTATAATTACCCCAAACTTCAGGGTTCTAAAAATGACTAAGAGAGATAAATGCTGCTTTATATTATTGTCGCTTATTATCCCAACATAGTATTCTTATTGAATTTTTTCCGTTTCTGTTTGGCAGTCGAGAATGGATCCTAATAGTCAATGGAATAATGGGGCTTACTATGGAAGGCAAGGTTACAACGGATATGGATATGGTGCAAACGCAGCGTATGGGCCATCTTCAAATGGTCATGGGAACCATCAGCAGCCAGTCAGCTAACCAACCCCACTCTGCTCTGTGTATTGAGCTTATTTATCCGAGAGGTGCTGTATCCAAACCCAGAAATCTCTGGGAAAATGAATTTTGTAGCTGGATTAAATCTCACTCGAGACAAGCCTGTGCTTTTCCTTTTCTTTTTTCCCCTTCTGAATTTATGTTTGAGATTTTGACCTTTAAAAAGCTTGTTATAATGGCTTTAGTGTTTTACTTGCTAGTTATACTCACTTATACATGCTTTTGGTGCTTCACAATGTCAAATTGATATAGCTAAATTTACACATTTACAAGAATAGTTGTATCACATCAGAATCCTCCATTCATCTTGTCTGGTAGTCTGGTACAAAAATTTCTTAGGATTAGCTTAATTACAAAAAAACCAGTTATCTTCCAAAATTACAAAAACACTCTTAACATTTGCTTCTATTTTACAAAATTGCACCTGAGGAGTATTACTTTTGAAAGATAACCGAAGTTTTTTTGTAATTACACTAAACCTCAGAGTAGTTTTTGTAATTATTCCTTACACTTTCTAGTAATGGTCCCTATATTATATAGTTGAATGGGCTGCAATAATACATAGTTTCTTCAGTTAGTCTCCAAGGGTTGCATAAGAGGAGTTGGATTTTGGAAGAGTTGAGATTCGAGACAATTAATTACATTGCAAGTGCAGAAAGGAAACAGAAAGCATTAGCATTTTCATGGTGGACTAATTAATTATACAGGAAATTATAAAATAAAAAAGTGGATAAATTTATTGCTGGACAATATTTTTCTTGATAGATCACGAAACTATCAAAGCAAACTAACAAAATAAATAAAAAAATCACCATTTGCAACATCATAAGAAAAGATCAGGCTTCCATAGTTCCATGTGATCAAATAAACGCTTTAATTTTAGTTTCATCTGAAGAATTCCGATGGAAGTGGGGTTGCTTTGTAATTACAAATTAATTTTATCTATCTTATTAATTGTTCATTTTAAGATACCCAATCATAATATCTGCCTGTACAAAAGGGCCAACATAGATAAGTAACAAAATGATAGAATCAAACTAAAAACAACCATTTGAGATACTTAGGCAAAATAAACGAAACCAAGCCGGCTAATCTGTTAGCCCATCCTTGTCTTGCCAGCCTACATTTTTGGCATGATCACAACACATATGAAGTTTAATCTTCTTTCTTTCTTTTTTTTTTTTTAATAATCGAGATTCCATGTTCCCACACTAGTCCTCTTAAACAACCCCGACCCTTCCGGAATTGACTCATGTAAACCGGAGAATGCACAATAGCCTTCCGATCCCTAATATCTCAACGCCGTGGGACCTCGTATGTAACAATTGAATATGTTTTTCATTTTGAAAATTTTCTTTTACTAGAGAATAGTAGTATAAAAATTTGGAAGAAAAAAAGATGAATTTTGAAAATGTGATTGGATATGAGATAAAAATGTAATGAAGAAAGTTGATATGATATAAAAATAGTAATATAATAATTGAATATAATTGATAGTTAAAAATGTGTGAGTCGGTGAATAGTGGAATTTGTAGGATGATGTGTAATAATGATTAGTTGTTTTTGAAAAAGTGTGTAGATGTGATTGATAAGAGAAAAGTGAAAGAGATTGAATAATGTACGTATTTTTTGAAAATTTTCATAAACAATTGCATGTTGTG
Organism: Rehmannia glutinosa; assembly: GCA_016081115.2. NCBI lineage: Eukaryota > Viridiplantae > Streptophyta > Magnoliopsida > Lamiales > Orobanchaceae > Rehmannia > Rehmannia glutinosa. Next base: position 725 of record JABTTQ020001080.1, on the reverse strand, counting down.
TTAAAAACAATTCTCTAGCGGAACGAAAATGGAATTTTTCGCATATCCAATCGCTACAGCAACAGCTCCCAGGTCCCTAGTATCCTCAAGTACCGCGCACTGCCACTTGAAGCCCTCAATAGTAATTGCTACACTATTATGCCCCGGGGGACTCGAACCCTTGAGAAGCCAAAGATTACCTCACTTGTAACCAATTTGGCTACAAGGTCTTTGGCAGTTTAATCTTGTTGTTGATACTATTCCCGTGTCATCACACCATAAATCCAAAACGAAAATAATTCAAAACAATTGTTATTCTCAATGATGCCTAAATTTAACAAGTACGAGCATAACAAGGTGCCTCAACAACTATATAAACCAAGAATGACACTAGTAATGAATAAATTGCCCTTGTTACATTAATTACATTAATTTGCTAACATGAGAATTTTATTTCTATTTTTCTCTCTATTGTGCCTTGTGGCCTATACAGAATGTTACGGTGGGAGAGGATACGATCCTCTTGGGGAACTACTAAAGACGCGAAAATCAAGAAAATCGTTCGATAATCATCTTGCAGAGGATGATGCGTCGAACGAATATTCGCCGGTTTATGTAGCACCTCAGGATGTTCTGAAAGAAGCTGACAAAATCCTAAGGTTGCCTGGACAACCATCTGTCAATTTTAGCCAATATTCAGGTTATGTGACTGTTGATCCTAAAGCTGGCCGAGCGCTGTTTTATTA
>JABTTQ020001079.1:0-225754 GCA_016081115.2 Rehmannia glutinosa | reverse complement strand
CATGAACACGCGCTCTAGGCGGGGGGACTTAATACCGCTTATACCGGAAGTTGAGGCTTTCGCGAGGAGAATCAGTGCTACTACTAGACGGGCCGAAAGACAACAAAATCCGATAATGGGGGATTTAGATGAAGAGAACAGGGGTAACAATGGGATCAACAGGATCAATGAGTTACCAATACCGGGTAACAACGGGGTTAACGAGTTACCGGTACCGGTTCAACAGCAAGCTATTTGTGATTACTTTCGACCACAAACGAATCGTAATTACGGTGGCATTGCTCATATTCCGATAAATGCCAATAATTTCGAGCTTAAACCGACACTGATAAACATGGTACAACGAGAATCGGTTTGGGGTTTCGAATCAAGATCCTAATTCTCACCTTGCACATTTCGTCCAAATATGCAACACAATAAAAATGAAAGGCGTTTCGGATGATGCCATAAGATTGCGCCTATTCCCTTTCTCTTTGAGGGATAAGGCGAGAAATTGGTTGGGTACTTTGACGCAAGGAAGTGTGAGCACATGGGACGATTTGAGCCAAAAGTTTTTGTTTAAATTCTTTCCACCAAGCAAAACTTTGAAGCTCAAAAGTGAGATCACTCAATTTCGACAGTTTGACTCCGAGCCTTTGTATGAGGCTTGGGAACGATTTAGGGATTTGTTAAGAAGATGTCTACAACACGGCTTTCCGGAGGATCAACAATTATGTTTCTTCTACAATGGTTTAATGGGGTAAACGAGGGCCTTTGTTGATGCCGCAGCGGGAGAAGCGTTGTTGGCTAGGTTCCCACAAGATGCTTTAAATCTTCTTGAAGAAATGGCTATGAACAGCTACTGGGGCCGGTCATGCGAAAGATCCAATGTACAACGAGTAGCGAAATATCGGATTCGCACTCCATTAAGGCATTGACGACACAAGTGGCGGCATTGACAACCCAATTGAGTGTTCTTACGAAAGGGCCAGAAACAAGCATGAACACGGGTAGTGAAGCTCTTCTATATCCAATGGAGGAGGTAAATTATGTGAATAACCGGAATTTCAACAATTTCCGGAGCAATTCAAATCCAACACACTACCATCCCGGATTGAGAAACCATGAAAATTTTTCCTATGCCAATACAAAGAATGTGTTGCAACCACCATCGGGGTTTAATACGTCAAATGGGGGTGCTAATGTGGAAGGCAAATCATCTTTGGAAGATGCACTCACCTCATTCATAAATCAATCAAACGCATTCATGAGTGACACGAGGAGTCGCTTCGCTAGGCAAGATTCAAGGTTGGATAAAGTGGAGCTACAAATGACCCAAATGACAAGTTCGATGAAGAGTCTTGAAACTCAAGTGGGCCAATTAGCTACTATTGTGGGTGGACAACATCAAAGGGGTCAATTTCCGAGTAACGCGGAAGTTAATCCTAAAGAACAATGCAAGGCTATTCGATTACGGAGTGGTACGGAATATGATGGGCCGAAAGAAAAATTTGGAAATCTAAAAATTTCAGTGGAAGCATCTAAGTCGGGAGGCGTTGAATTGGTGATGAAAGAAGGTGTTGAAGTAAATGGGGAAAAAGAGAGACAAGAGGAGGAACAAACAGGGGCTGAGAAGCTTAGATCATCATCTAACTCTAATATATCTAAATTACCTATCTCTCTTCCCTTTCCTCAAAGATTTCAAAAGAAAAAGCTTGATGATCAATTTGCAAAATTCCTTGATATATTTAAGAAATTGCACATTAACATTCCTTTTGCAGACGCATTAGAGCAAATGCCAAATTATGCGAAATTTCTTAAGGATGTTATGACAAAGAAGAGGAAGATTACAAGCTTTGAAACAATGAATTTGACGGAAGAATGTAGCGCAATCATTCAAAGGAAGCCGCCACAAAATCGAAAGATCCGGGAGTTTCACTATCCTCAGCCATTGGTGGTAACTTTTTAATAAAGCATTGTGTGATTTGGGGGCAAGTATTAATTTGATGCCTTTGTCCATTTTCAGGAAGCTTGGACTAGGCGAAGCAAAGCCAACCACAGTTACATTGCAACTTGCGGATCGGTCACTTACATATCCAAAGGGAATCATAGAAGACGTGCTGGTAAAAGTAGATAAATTTATATTCCCTATGGACTTCTTGGTTCTTGATATGGAAGAAGATCGTGATGTTCCACTGATACTTGGACGTTCATTTCTTGCTACTGGTAAAGCCTTAATAGACGTACAAAAAGGAGAGCTCATTTTACGTGTTAATGATGAGCACATTTTATTTTCTATATATAAGGCAATGAAATTTCATGATACGGTGGAGAATTGTAATTTTTTGGATATAGTTAGTTCATGCATTGAGGATTATGTTGATCATACATTGTCTATAGACGATTTGGAATTTGGTCTAACCCACTCGTGCTCAATGTCGAGTGTTGTACTTGATTTTGATAACCAAGATTTGTACGACTATGTTTGTGCCTTAGATCATATGCATGAACTACCTAAGAGCGCAAGAGGTGAGAACGCAAAGTCAGAAATAAGGGAGCCAAAATTGCAGAAACGCACGACCCATGCGTCCATGCACGGGCAACCCGTGCGTGATACCGATGGAATAGTTGAGGTCTCTGAAGAGCACACGGGCCGTGTGCTAGAGCACGGGCAACCCGTGCACGATGCTGAAGGGAAGACTGGAAACAGGGGATCACGCACGACACGTGCATCAGAGCATGGGCAACCCATGCGTGACCCTGAAATAGCAACATCGACTCCGGAACTCAAGCAATTACCTGAACACCTCAAATATGCATTTCTTGGGGGCAAATAATGCAAATCCGGTAATCGTTTCATCTCTTCTCACTCCTACTCAACTTGATAAATCGTAAGGGTTTTACGAAAACATAAGTCGGCACTAGGATGGTCTATAACTGATTTAAAAGGCATAAGTCCATCCATTGTGATGCATAAAATTCGGATGGAAGATGTTTATAAACCATCAGTGCAAAACCAAAGACGACTAAACCCTATCATGCAAGATGTGGTTAGGAAGGAAGTGTTGAAATGGTTAGATGCCGGGATCATTTATGCTATATCTAATAGTTCATGGGTAAGTCCTAGTAAAAGTGGTGCCGAAAAAGGGGGGTAAATAAAGGTGAAAAATGAGAATGAAGAACTCGATTGCTACTAGAATCGTTACAGGTGGCGAATTTGCATTGATTATCGAAAACTAAATGATGCCACTCGAAAAGATCATTTTCCTCTTCCCTTTATAGATATGATGTTGGATCGCCTTTGCGGGTTATGATTATTATTGCTTTTTAGATGGTTATTCCGGTACAATCAAATCATGATTGCGCCCGAAAGACCAGGAGAAAACAACATTTACATGTCCTTATGGCACATTTGTATTTAAATCCGCATGCCATTTGGTTTATGTAATGCGCTTGCCACTTTCCAACGTTGTATGATGGCTATATTTCACGATCTTATTGAAAAAGTTATGGAGGTATTTATGGACGATTTCTCTGTGTTTGGTGATTCTTTTGATAATCGTCTTCACAATCTTTCCCTAGTCTTGCAGCGATGTGAAGAGACAAATCTAGTACTAAATTGGGAAAAGTGTCATTTTATGGTACGCGATGGCATTGTACTTGGTCATCGAGTCTCTTATGCAGGTTTGGAAGTAGATCGGGAAAAGATTGTAGCGATCAAGAAATTACCACCTCCTACAAATGAAAAAGCTATCCGGAGCTTCTTGGGCCACGCCGGATTCTATAGAAGGTTTATCCGTGACTTTTCTAAAATTTCTAAGCCTTTGAGCCAATTGCTAGAAAAAGATGCTGCTTTCAATTTTTCCAATGATTGTTTGCAGGCGTTTGAAACATTGAAGAAGGCATTGGTGACCGCACCTATTCTTGTCGCCCCGGATTGGAGCCAACCGTTTGAATTGATGTGTGATGCGAGCGATTTTGCGGTAGGGTCATTTCTCGGTCAAAAGAGGGAAAAGTTGTTTAGATCCATCTACTATGCTAGTAGAACGCTGGACAATGCTCAATAGAATTACACCACTACCGAGAAGGAGATGTTGGCGATTGTCTTCGCATTTGATAAATTCCGATCATACTTGATTGGAACGAAAACGATTGTTCACACCGACCATGCGACTATCAAATATCTTTTTGATAAGAAGGATGCGAAACCAAGGTTGATTAGGTGGATCCTTTTATTGCAAGAGTTCGATGTGGAAATCGAGAGACCTAAGGGATGTGAGAATGTGGTAGCAGACCACTTGTCTCGAATTGAAAATCAAGAGGGGTCGCAAAGAAGCACGGAATTGATAAAAGAGGAATTTCCTGATGAACGGTTACTCATGCTCGAGGCAAAATTTCCGTGGTATGCGGATTTTGTCGACTATTTGGTCATGGGAGTTTTGCCTCCAAATCTATCGTCATATCAAAAGAAGAAATTCCTACATGACGTCAAGTTTTACATGTGGGACGACCCCTACTCTTTAAGAGGTGTCTTTGACAAAATCATAAGGAGATGCGTACCTCGAAGAAGAATGGGAGGAGTCCTACAACAATGTCACTCTTCACCTGCGGCGGACACTTTGGCCCAACTTGCACCGCGGCGAAGGTATTGCGAGTGGGACTATCTTGGCCCACTCTATTTAATGATTGTTATTTGTTTGTGCAACAATGTGACAGTGCCAACGAATGGGCAACATTTCCAAGACATGAGATGCCGATGACAAACGTAATCGTTGAATTGTTCGATGTTTGGGGATTGACTTTATGGGCCCATTTCCATCATCTTCGGCTATCAATATATTCTACTTGCGAGTGGAGTATGTATCCCGTTGGGTAGAGGCGATTCCTTCCAAAACAAATGATGCTCAAATTGTGATGCGGTTCCTTAAGAAAAATATATTTACTCGATTCGGCACTCCAAGAGCTTTAATTAGCGATGGAGGGTCGCATTTTGTAAATAAATTGATGAGAAACTTGTTGGCAAAATATGGGGTGAAACATAAAGTTGCATTGACATACCATCCACAAGCCAATGGGCAAGCCGAAGTAGCCAACCAGGAGATCAAACAGATTCTTGAGAAGACGGTTAACATCAACCTAAGGATTGGGCATTAAAATTGGATGATGCTCATGGGCGTACGTGCATCGCATATAAGACACCGTTGGGCACATCTCCATATCAACTTGTCTTTGGGAAGTCGTGCCATTTGCCGGTAGAATTGGAGCACAAAGTATTTTGGGCGGTCAAGATACTAAATCTGGATTTTCAAAAGGCCGGTGAAGAGAGGTTACTCCATTTAAATGAGATGGAAGAATTTTGGGATGAAGCTTACGAAAATTCCCGAATTTATAAAGAAAGAACCAAACGATGGCACGACAAAATGATTAAGAAACGAGAGTTTTTACCAGGGGAACCCGTCCTCTTGTACAATTCACGCCTTAAACTTTTTCCGGGAAAACTCAAATCTAGGTGGTCGGGGCCTTTCGTGATAAAGAAAATATTGAATCCTCCTGGAGTTGTGGAGTTGTTAACAAAAGATGGTGAGACTTTCATGGTAAATAGCCAAAGGATTAAGCATTACTTACACTGAGGTAATCAAGAGGAGGTGACATCCATCACCTTGCGAGACCCGTGATGGAACAAAAACAGGCGTCAAGCTAAAGACGTAAACTATAACGCTTGTTGGGAGGCAACCCAACGGTTTTTGGTGTGGATTTCATTTTTTATTTTTTTTGTGTGTGTGTTTTATTCTAATTTTGTGTGTTTTTTTTAAAAAAAAAAGAAAAAAAAATATACCTGAATTGCTGGACAGGTGCGCACGGGTAACCCGTGCGCCAGCGCACCACCCGTGCGCCCTACAGAGAGTGGCTGTTTCTACGGGATTACCCGTGCGCCAACGTACCACCCGTGCGCATTATGGGAACCAGGTAAAACAGAGCAATTTTAACACTGCTCTTCATTCTTTAAACCTACCACACGCACGGCCCTCCTAATACTTTCAAAAATTTCCAAATTTTCCTCAAGTTTTGAACCAAATTCCCCCATTTAATCCTTCACCCATTATATTAGAACTACATTTGGCTTTGAGTTCAAGCTGGATTGAAGAAATTTGAAAAGAAAGCACCTAGGGTTCAAATATTGTCTTTGGGTTAAATTTCGAGAATTCAGGTAAGAGACTCGTTTTCCTTTGTGAATTTCGTGTAAATATTGTAATGGGGATCATGATTGGTACTTGTTTTGATATTTTTGCTATGAATTGTGTGAATTATTCTTTGAGGCAAATTATCAAACACTTTGTGGGCTTATATAATTGAGGTGTATTTGAATGAAATATTGATGAATAAGGCATGGCCAATGATTGCTTGAGCTTTTAGCTAATAATTTTCTAGAATGGCCATAATTCTTGCTTGCTTGGGGTAGTTGATCGATCAAAGTGAAGTAGGGAAGTGCATTTGCATCACCTAATATTTTAGCTTTAATCCCCTACTTTGTTGTTGCCATTGATGATACTGGGATGCTAATGGAATGTATTTCAGGTACAAATCCTTCATGGCTGAGAGAAGAAATCCCCAAGGTGGAAGGAGACGTGCACGCGAGGCAGCACAACGAGGCGAGGCGACACAATGAGACGAGGCACCGCAAGAGGTAGACCTAAATAGTCCTGCGGCATATGGGGTTGTATTGACAAATGCCAATGATCTTGAGCGATGGAATCGCTTGGTTAGTCGCCAAATAGCTCCATCCCGCTATGCCGACGATGACTGTACCCAAACTTTGGGGATACATGAGGACGTTTGGCGTCTCTTCGCAAAGGTCGGATGGACCAATTTCATGAGCCGAAGGTGGCCGACCTTTAAACGATTCACATTGGAGTTTTTGAGTATCGTGGAAGTACTCAAACAAGGCGGGACTTTTGAACCATATATGATACGCTTTCAGTTGGGGAATGTTCGTAGACAACTATCTATTACCCAATTGAACACCATTTTTGAGGTTCCAACGAATGCTCGTTTCCGACCAATGCCCAATTATGATCAATATGACTTTTGGCTGGTAGAAACACCACAAACGGGGCCTATGTTGTATGCCATACGGACCGCCAAAGCCTCTTGGATCCAGAATCCAGTTTTTCCGGTACATACAATGCGTGACTGCATCCTCCGTGTTCGCCGAGAAAATATTGGAGGGATGACTACTAGGGAGTCAGTATCTACTATGGTGTATGCTCACAAATACACCCTACAACACAACCGGCCAAATTTCGCGAGCAAGTGGAGCAGTTGGCTAGGCGAGAAAGGGGTACTATTTCTATAGAAAATCCGATTACCCCTATTGCTCGATATTTCAACATTGATTTTAGAGGCTTGGAGCCTATACCGGGCGGCACTCGGGTTAATTTGGCATCTTTGCACCACATGAAATTTATTGCAAATGAAGACAAAGGTGTGTTGGTTCTTCTGACGAAGAAAGGTGCGCATTTCCATTACCTAACCCGAGATACATCACAAGAGATACCTTGCGGACACAACCAACTTTCTACTTAACTCGAGGCACATAACAATGATTACGAATGCTATCGATGCAAGGAAGAGGCGCAGAGTTGAAGGCTTCCCGGGATGAAGAGGATATGGTGGCGGAGGAAGAGGAGCTACACAGACGAGAAATGGGGGTGGAACCTCAACACCTCCAACTTGGCTATGACATTCCCGAGTCCTCACATGGAGGCGATTACCCCCGATCCTCACATAGTGGGCATCGTCCCGGAACCTCTTATGGTGGCACATCCCAACGAGGCAATGAATTCCAAGATATGCTACGTGCATTTGGGGAGGACTTGCGCCATCAAGGAGAAGAGTTGAGGCAACAGAGGGAGGATTTGCGGCAAAGATCGGGCCGATTTCCTCACATTCCGGAGAAGTATGACGGAGGTCCGAGGAGACGTGGCAAGTGCTACAACAATTACAAATGTGGCACATCTCACAAGGCCACTTCCCACCGCCGCCACCACAGTGATTCAGGTATATCTCCACTTTTCACTATTGAAATTCTATTTTTCCCCTATTGAAAAAAAAAGGTACAATTTCATTCAAGTTTGGGGGAGAAGTAGTATTTTGATATTTGAAAAGTGTAGATGAAAAAAAAAACATCTTGCATTTTTGTGTGTTTTCACATAGTTGCATATAGAGCATTTTAGGTTGCATTGCATTAGAAACACGTTTACGACTTTAGCATGTTTATTGCTTTCATAGATGTAGAGAGGGAGTTGACCGGACATAATGCAACTTGTTGTTTGTGTGTTGATTGAAAATTTATATTGTTGGAATTGGGTGTTGAGTATGAGTTGATTGAGCCATGAATAGATGATATTGAACATGTGGATATTGAGAACATGGTTTGATGCTTTGAATTACATATTTACAAGTCTGTGAGCTTTTGAGCCTTTACTGTTGTCATCATATGCAGTCTTGTTTGTGATTTGAGTGTATCATTCATGTTGTTAGAATTCTAGAACTTGCTCTGGTATCTCTATCAAAGCCACATGTGTATGCGAATTGTGAATATGATTAAAGGCCATCCTTGTTAGCCTTTTAAGCCTTTTGCTTACCTAACGATGTTGAAATTCCTAGTTAGCCAACTTGAGCTTATTGACTATTTTTTTATAGCCACAATTCAAGCCTTAACTTGATATATTTGTTACCCTACACTTGAGAGTATAGCATTGAGTAAAGGGATTAAATGAGGTTGAATGGGTTGGAATTGAAAAGTTGAATAATTGTGAAAAATTGGTTGATGGGAACAAAAGAGGAAGAAAAGGAGGAGAAAAGAAATGTTGAAAATCCATAAAAGAGTCGAAAAAAAAAATCGACTTTATGATGTGAGTTTTCATTGAATGAACTTGGAGGCTAAGAATTGTAATGTAAGGTGGTAATGTTTACAAAAGAAAGGGGATGGAGATAGGAAGAGTTGATGAAAATGAGAGAAGAATTTAAGAGCATATTGAGCTTTAATGTAGATGATTTATATACTCATCGGTCTATATGCTCGAGTTTGAGTTACTCTCTCCATATTTTCCTACCCTAACCAAAGAGCCTTTATTATAACCAAAAGAGAAAGTCCTTTTTGATTCACAAAATTGCATACATTCTAGTGGCGGAGGCATGAGACGAAGTGCAAGCTTATGGTAATTTTGCAACATTGAATTGTTTTGAGCGTAAACACGTCCTATATTCTCGTGAGATGAGAGTATACACTTAACTTTGAGAGTTGTAATTCAGAGCATTTCACTTTGTTCTACTTGATGCGTGCTCTTTGATCAGATATTTGAGGTTTGATTGGTTTGTTGTTCAACATTCGTGACGAACAATATAGATCTTCTTTTGGATCCTTTGTGTGTGCTTTTATTCTTATCTCCCTATTGTACTCTATCGTGTTTTCAAAAAATTCGTTGATCGGGACGGTCAACGGTGTAAGTTTGGGGGATTTTGATAGGTGTGAGTTTTTCATATATCTTGAGGCATATCTCTGGTTATAATGATGGGTAAACATGCATATACTCGCGTAAAATATTACATATTCACTCCTTGTGGAAAAGATATTACACTTTGCTTATTTTATAAGAATTTCATGATATTTGAAGCAAATTGAATACAATTACGAGCATAGCAAAGTAGAAACACGGAGAATTGAGTGAACACACGAATAGTGAAGCCAAAATGAGCGAAAGATGAGCGTATAAGGAAAATATAGGGAGCACACGGGTTGGGCGTGCCTTAGGCACCACCCGTGCACCCCTGAATGAAGAAAATTAATTAGAGCTTCAGAATGGCACACGGGTAGCACGTGCGCCGATGCACGACCCGTGCGCCCTACAGAGACTGGATGATTTCTACGGGATGGCGCACGGGTAGCCCGTGCTTTCGACGCGACGACCCACGCGTGCGTCTCGCTACTGAATCCCATAACTCAGACATTATGCCCTAAACCAAGGCGGGTATAAAAAGGCTTTTTGGGGGGCGCACACAAGGATATTCTGACATTTTTGGGATCTACAACACAAGACAAGGGTCTATTCTTGGAAGAAGACATCAAGGAGACAATCGGGTTGTATCGGAGCTTGAGGAACAGAGATATATCGAGAGATTGTCGACTTTCCTAAGTTTTTCTTGCTTCTCTTTTATTTTCAATCTTTCATTTTCAGTTGTAATGGCTTTGAACAATTTGTTTATGAGTTGTTTAGAAATTATGTGTAGCTAAACTCTTGAGATTTCTGGGTTTTGGAAGTAGATTAATGAACTCTTGTTGGAAGTTTTAATCTTAGTTGAAGTTATTATCTTGAAGCCTATTTGAGTATTTTGAGCTTATTCTTGTTTCATCACTTGATCAATGATTTAACTTGTTTGATATATTGATTCATAATTCGAGAAGAAGAGTTTCAATATTAGATCTTGAGTACTAAAACACAAATATTTGCATGAATCGAGAGGTTTGTAAATATTTGTGAGGATATTTGATCTTTTAAACTTTTGGGAGTTGAATGCTTCATGTTGAGTAGAGATGCTAGCATAAGTATTTCAATCTACGTTTTATATGCATCTCGAGAGGGAGGATAAAATAGCTTTGTGATCGTCTTATAGGAATATTGATAATAACGTGGCTTGATTAAACCGGATAACAAGAGGATTATTAATCGAACCCTTAACTAGGAAATCCATTTCATTATCTTGATACTTCTATCATTTGTATTATCTTAATCTTATGTTTTAGCGATTTAAATTATCTTAATCTCAATACAACAATCATCAAATTTCGATCGTCTAAATAAAAATAAGACTATCTTAGATCAATACTTAGCATATTAATTTATTAGTCTCCGTGGATACGATCTTGCTACCCTTTTCCTATAACGTGCACCGTACACTTGCGGTGAAGCTAAAATTAAGGCGAACACATTACATAAACCAAATGGCATGCGACGAAATGCAAACGTGCCATAAGGACATGTAAATGATGTTTTTTCCTGGTCTTCCAAATAAGAATCATGATTTGATTGTACAGGAATAACCATGTAAAAAGCAATAATAATCATAACCTGCAAGACGATCCAACATCATATCGATAAAGGAGAGGGGGTGATCTTTTCGAGTGGCATCATTAAGTTTTCTATAATCAATGCATATTCGCCACCCGGTAACAATTCTAGTAGCAATTTGTTCCTCATTCTCATTTTTCACTACCGTTACCCCCTTTTTTTCGGCACCACTTGTACCGGACTTACCCATGAACTATCAGATATATCATAAATGATCCCAGCATCTAACCATTTCAACACTTCCTTTCTAACCACATCTTGCATGATAGGGTTTAGTCGTCTTTGGTTTTGCACTGATGGTTTATAAACATCTTCCATCCGAATTTTATGCATTACAATGGATGGACTTATGCCTTTTAAATCAGTTATAGACCATCTGAGTGCCGACTTATGCTTTCGTAAAACCCTTAACAATTTATCAAGTTGAGTAGGAATGAGAAGAGATGAAACGATTACCGAATTTGCATTATTTGCCCCAAGGAATGCATATTTGAGGTGCTCGGGTAATTGCTTGAGTTCCGGAGTCGATGTTCCTGTTTCAGAGTCACGCACGGGCTACCCGTGCTCAGGCACACGGGTCGTGCGTGATCCCATGTCCTCAATTTCCACTTCGGCAACACACACGGGTTGCCCGTGCATGGATGCATGGGTCATGCGCCCTTCAGGGTTCTCAAATTTCGCTTTGGCATCACGCACGGGTTGCTCGTGTGTGGACACACGGGTCATGCATTTCTGTAGATTCTGCTCCCATATTTCTAACTTTACGTTCTCACCTCTTGCGCTCCTAGGTAGTTCCTACATATGATCTAAGGCACAAACATAGTCGTACAAATCTTGGTTATCAAAATCAAGCACAACACTCGACATTGAGCACGAGTGGGTTAGACCAAATTCCAAATCATCTGTAGACAATGTATGATCAACATAATCCTTGATGCATGAACTAACTATATCTAAAAAATGACAATGCTCCACCGTATCATGAAATTTCATCGCCTTATATATAGAAAATAAAACGTGCTCATCATTAACACGTAAAGTGAGCTCTTCTTTTTGTACATCTATTAAGGCTTTGCCGGTAGCTAGAAATGGATGTCCAAGTATCAGTGGATCGTCACGATCTTCTTCCATGTCAAGAACCAAGAAATCCACAGGGAATATAAATTTATCAACTTTTACCAGCACGTCTTCTATAATTCCCTTTGGATAAGTAAGTGACCGATCTGCAAGTTGCAATGTCACCGTGGTTGACTTCACTTCGCCTAGTCCAAGCTTCCTGAAAATGGACAAAGGCATCAAATTAATACTTGCCCCCAAATCACACAACGCTTTATTAAAGAAGTTACCACCAATGGCACAAGGGACAAATGAAACTCCCGGATCTTTCGCCAGTGGTAGCTTCCTTTGAATGATCGCGCCGCATTCTTCTGTCAAATTCATCGTTTCAAAGCTTGTCATCTTCCTCTTCTTCGACATAACATCCTTAAGAAATTTCGCGTAATTTGGCATTTGCTCTAGTGCGTCTGCAAAAGGAATGTTAATGTGCAATTTCTTAAATATATCGAGGAATTTTGCAAATTGATCATCAAGCTTTTTATTTTGAAATCTTTGGGGAAAGGGAAGAGATATAAGTAATTTAGATATATTAGAGTTAGACGATGATTTTAGCTTTTCAGCCCCTATTTGTTCCGCCTCTTGTTTCTCTTTTTCCCCATCTTCTTCGATACCATCTTTCATCACCGATTCAACCTCTCCCGGCTTAGATGCTTCCTCTGAAATTTTCAGATTTCCATATTTTTCTTTAGGCCCCTCATATTCCGTACCGCTTCGTAATCGAATAGCCTTGCATTGTTCCTTAGGATTAACCTCCGTGTTACTCGGAAATTGACCCTTTTGATGTTGACCACCCACAATTGTAGCCAATTGACCCACTTGGGTTTCAAGATTCTTTATTGAACCTATCATTTGGGACATTTGTAGCTCCACCTTATCCATCCTAGAATCTTGCCTAGCGAAGCGACTCCTCGTGTCACTCATGAATGCATTTGATTGATTTATGAACGAGGTGAGTGCATCTTCCAAAGATGATTTGCCTTCCACATTTCTACCTCCATTTGAAGCATTAAATCCCGGCGGTGGTTGCAACACATTCTTTGTATTGGCATAGGAAAAATTTTCATGGTTTCTCACTACCCGTGCTCGTGCTTGCTTTTGGCCCTTTCGTCAAAACACTCAATTGAGTTGTCAAAGCCGCCACTTGTGCCGTCAACGCTTTAATCGGGTCTGAATCTGAGATTTCGGCTACTCGTTGTATATTGGATCTTTCGACGACCACTTTAATCTTGTTCATAGCCATTTCTTCAAGAAGATTCAAAGCATCTTGTGGAAACCTTGCAAACAATGCTCCTCCCGCTGCGGCATCAACAAAGGCCCTCGTTTGTCCCATTAAACCATTGTAGAAGAAACATAATTGTTGATCCTCCGGGAACCCATGTTGTGGACATCTTCGTAACAAATCCCGAAATCTTTCCCAAGCCTCATACAAAGGTTTCGAGTCGAACTGTCAGAATTGAGTAATCTCGCTTTTGAGCTGCAAAGTTTTGCTCGGTGGAAAGAATTTAAACAAGAACTTTTGGCTCAATTAGTCCCATGTGCTCACACTTCCTTGCGTCAAAGTACCCAACCAATTTCTCGCCTTATCCATCAAAGAAAATGGGAATAGGCGCAATCTTATGGCGTCATCCGAGACTCCATTCATTTTGATCGTATTGCATATTTGGATAAAATGTGCAAGGTGAAAATTAGGATCTTCAGTTGCGAACCCCCCAAACTGGTTCTGTTGTACCATATTGATCGATCTTAGGTTTTTGAGCTCAAAGTTGTTGGCATTTATCGGAATATGAGCAATACCACCGTAATTACGATTCGTTTATGGTCAAAAGTAATCACGAATGGCTTGATGTTGAACCGGTATCGGTAACTCATTTACTCCATTGTTACCCGGTATTGGTAACTCATTGATCCTGTTGATCCCATTGTTACCCCTGTGTTCTTCGTCCAAATCCCCCATTATCGGATTTTGTTGTCTTTCAGCCCATCTAGTGTTTGATAAATGATTTTATCATGATTTTGATGATTTTGTTTTTACACCAAAACAATGTTTTTAAAGGTTGTCCAAATACTCCTAACATGGTTTAAAATGGTTTTAATAATTTCCGAGTATTTCTTCAAGTTTATTTTCGACAAAATAGGACAACGCTCTTATTTGATTTTGTGTTAAATGTTTTTACATCAAAATAATGTTTCTAAATGTTGTCTTAATACTCCCGATTGGTCTAAAATGTTTTTACTATTTTTCGGAGTATTTATTGGAGTTTATATCGGACAACACTTTTGATAATTTTGTGTTAATGTGTTATTTCATCAAAACTATATTTCTAATATTGTCCTAAATACTCCAGATCGGTTTAAAATATTTTTACGAATTTTTCAGAGTATTTCTTGAGGTTTATTTTCGACAAAAATCGGACAACATGTCATTTAGGAGGTCGACCGGTCGACCAAAGAAGCGGCAAACCGGTACACTGGAGCAAAACATCGAAATGAAACTTTGATCTTCATTTTTTTTCGGTCGGTCACGACCGGGTTCGACATTTGGGTCGAGGTACACGCCGACCGTCGCCGCCTGTAAAATGATGTTACGATATTTCAAACTTATTTCTCGTGCGACCGGTCGCCTATGGTTTGACAAAGAAAAAATCGACCGTTTGACAAAACAGACAATTTTCCCTTAATTTGTGGGATGGATTTCTAACACTCTTTTCTTCAATTGTCTTGCAATTTTTTACGTAATTCATGTCCCCAAGAGGAGCCTATCATGTACAAGACATCTTCTATAAATAGAGGAAGAATTGAAGCAACACAATAAGAGAGAAAACTACAAAGACAACAAGATACACTCAAGAATACACTTGTTCTTACATTGTCTTATTTCTTGTTGTAATTTGCCTAGCTATTCACTTTCACATTCTTGAGGTCTAGGCTTTTCTTGATTACACTTGCACTCTATTGTATTATCAATTATCGAGTTGTAATCTTGAATTTGGGTAATCATTCAACACAAGATATCCTTGTGAGTGTTCTTGGTAAGAACACACTTGGGTGATCTAGGTTTTAGGTGTGAGAAGATTGTGATAATCTTCTTTTGAGGTGTTGAAGAATTTGGTATTCTTCAAGGTTGAAGATTGTGGTAATCTTCACAAGGTGCCGATTGGAGATTGTGGTAATCTTCAAGTGAGATTGTGGTAATCTCAAAGGTGGTGTTGAAGAAGAGTGGGGTGCTCTTCAAGGTGTTGTTGTAAGTTGGTGTTGTATTAATTTTGGTAATTAATAAAATTCTTTTTCTTTTTGAAATCCATCCCTGATATCTTTGGGGTGATAGTAGATTAGGCCCTAGGTGGGTTGAACTACTATAAATCGACGCGTGTTGTTTACATTCCACACCTTTATTATTGTCTTTGAGCATTCGGTTGAAAAAGAGGGCGAAATCGAAAGATGGAGATAATCTATTCACCCCCTCTAGATTATCGTAGCCGCTGAACTTACAAGTGGTATCGAGCCAAACTATTTGGCAAGCTCGTTTCACATCGCGAGTGAAGAGAAACGATCGTCGGCTCTGAACGAAGCTCATCTTACCGCACCTCCACCACCAAGCCACCTTATTTGATTCCAAAATTTTTATATTTTGGAAAGAAAGAATGGAATGTTATCTACAAGGTTGCGGGTTCGATTTATGGAACATCATCATAAATGGAGAATCCATTCCGATGATAGACACACCACACACCTCCAAAGGATTCAAAGAGCTCAATGATGAAGAGAAGAAAATCATCTCCTTAAACGGTAAAGCTCTCAATATTTTGTATTGTTCATTTACTAAATTGGAATATGAACATATTGTAGGAATTCGATCGGCACATGAAGTATGGAAAAAATTAGAAGCCATCTACGGAGTATTTGCAAATGAAAGGAGTCAAACAAAAGCATCTACTTCTCAAAGGGATACAAGTTCAAATCTAAGGAACAAGCCTCCTACAACTTCCAACTATGAAGAAGTTGAATATTATTTTATGGGCATCGAAGAAGAAAACGAGGTATGTCTTAAACCCTCCATTCCTATGATATTGTTATACAAAATGATTATAGTGATTTGCAAAATGATTATGATGAACTTCAAAATGAATTCCAAAGCTTACTTGTTAAATACAAAAATTTGAAAAAGGAATTCAATGTTTTGAAAAATGATAAGGATAGTTTATTTACTTCCTATGAATCACTATCATGTGCTCACACCACCACACTTGACAAGGTTAGAAACCTTGAAAAAGAAAATAGTACTCTTGTTGAGAATATTGAAGGCATGAAAAAGGATTTAGCTAAATCCAACTTGAGCACCAATGATATGACCGAAATTGTTGATTATTGTGATAATTCGAAACTAGAACTTGATCATAAGTTTAATGTTGTCAATCATATGAAAAAGAATCAAGTCTCTAAGCATGTTGGTCATTATGCTCCTAGAATTATTACTTGTTTTTATTGCGGTAAAAAGGGTCATACGGCTAATTCTTATCGGGCTAGAAATAGCTCTAATTATTGTTGGAGACCTAAAAGTCTCAAAGCTAATCCTAAAGGACCCAAATATATTAGGGTACCACAAAACAATGTCATATTAGGTACCCGACGAAATAATGATCAAAGAAAATTTATACCGCCAAGAAGACATCAAATGACCATTTCATTTGATCAAAGTAGAAAATATTTTCAAAGCCAATTTCCAAGAAGAATATATAATCAAAAATGGGAAGAACATAATCCTTGGAAATGGCAAAGATGTCATCAAGATGACTTTCAAAGAAGAAGAGACTATCAACAATGGGAAGGTAACAAATCTTGGAAATGGAGCAATCAAAGAAGTCATCATCAACAAAGTGACTTCTCAAGGGGAAGATATCATCAACAATGGGAACGGCACAACCCATGGAAATGGCGTAATTGGTAACTCGTATCTCCCTATTTAAATATGCATTTTATTTTGTTATTATGCATGCTTTTATTTGTGTCTTAATTGCAAAATGAGTTTTCAAATATTTATCTTTTAATTAAGGTCTTCAATATATATTTGTGCTTTTAAATTTTTTTTTTGAAAAAGAAGACCTTATATAATGTTTTTAAAACTCTTGTGCATTTTTGTAGACTAAAGTGTATCATCATCTCTTATGGATTTTTATGGCATTAGCTTGTGATATCTTTTAGCCTACACTTTTATCATTATGATTTGTGCTAGATTTGTTTTAAGAATTGTGTATGATTTACATATTTTCACAAAATGGCCATTTACGTCATTATTTGTCAAGAAAGGCATAAATTATCGAGGTACGTTTACTTGTGTTATTCTTACTCTTATAGACTCGATATATGTATTACCATGTGCCTATGTGCTTGCTCTTCATAGTATTTCATACAAGTGCCATTAAGAGGATTTTTTGAAAGGCACTATTCGAAATTTGATTGCACATATTTACTTTGTCAACTCGTGTTCAAATACTTCTTTTAAATGAGGTCTCAACTATAGGCTATCGGATTTTTAAAATTCAAAAGAAACTTTTTGTTGCTTTCTTAAGCTTATTTGAACTTGCATTCTTGATGATCTTCTAAGTGCATAGTATGTGTTTCTTGCTTCATGGTCTATATATATAGTGTCTATTTCTACTATGCTCTTATGCAAGATATTTTGTGATTGATGATTGAGACATGTTTTTACACTTGGGCTATTTTTTCTTGCTTATATAAGCGATGCCGTTAATGAGTTTGTTAAGTTGTGTAGATGAGAAATAAAGTACTCCAAATATTAGTTACCTAAAAAGATTTGGATGTAAATGTTCTATTATGAACACCTTAGATCAATTGGATGCCCTATGATGATAGTGATGAAGAAGACAAAAAAGGGTATTCCTAACAAACTCGATGACCAAGGCAACATTGGTCGAATTAAGGCGAGGTTAGTAGCTCGAAGGTATTTTCAAGAAGAAGGTAATTGATTTTGTTGTAACATTTGCACTCATAGCACATTTAGTAGCTATTTGCATTTTACTTGCCCATTCTTGTTTTAAGAAAATTTCAAGCTTTACCAAATGGATGTTAAATCCAATTTTCTAAGTGGTTTCATTCAAATAGAAGTCTATCGGAGTTTAAAATTTTTTCTAGGCCAAATGATTTTAATAAAAGGCCTTGTATGGTTTAAAACAAGTACCCCATGTATGGTATGATAGACTTAGCTATTTTTGCTAAATGATTTTACAAGAGGTAAAGTTGATACTACTCTCTTTGTTTTTTGAAAAAGGGCAAGATTGTTTACTTGTGCATATTTATGAGAATATTTTTAGTGCTACTAATAAATACTTGTGCAAGATATGTCCTTCTAAGTTGATACTAAGTGAGTTTGAGATGAGCATGATGGGGGAGCTCAATTTCTTGCTTGGACTACAAATTATTCAATGCCAAGAAGATGGTTATATTTCAAAAGAACTCTTGAAGGAGTTAAGCATTGAAGAAATAAGAACCATCTCAACCTCTATGGCTAAAGATTGATAATGGTTAAGAAAGACATATCGATTGACAAACAAATTCGAGGTATGTTTTCTTGTATTGTTCCAATAGACTCGACATTCTATATGCCTTATGTCTATATGCTCGACTTCAAAAATTTATCCCGACGAATCTCATTAAAGTGTCGTTAAAAGAAATTTTCAAATATTTGTAAGGCACTTCTTCTTATGACTTGTTCATCCAAAGCTTTAAAACGTTCATATTTATTGGGATAACAAGTACGGTGAAAATTATTCAAAATATAGTTCGTCATAATCGAACTAAACATATCGAGATTCAAAAAACTTAGGGATTGCGTTTTTAACAAAAAACTTGAGATGTGTCTAAATCCCGTCTCAAAGTTAACTCGCGGACATTTATTCATTTACCGCTGAGTATTTTATCTCATTTCGAGCTTGATTGTGACATAATGTATATTGGATGAGGTCTACGTTTGCATTTTGCACGTTTTTAAAACTCGGGGCGAAAAATCGGATTTTTGGATCAAACTTGGATTTTCAAACGAACTCAAACAAATGGTCGCCAGCCCGGGCGAATGACCGCGCCACCCGCCGACCGGTCGCCCATGCCCTGGACCGGTCACCCTAAGCAATTTGTTTTTGGTTAAAATGCTTCTGTTTTCCAGACTTAGCCATTTTGGCTCTTTTAGTTCATTTTTCGTCCCCTTTGTCATTTTCACACACAATTCACTTCAAATGTGTTTTGTTGCATAAATTATATATTTTGGGGATTGTCTAGCTCGTTTATCATCATTATTGATCGTCTTTACCAATCGAATGGTAAGAATTTCACTCTCTTATCTCAATTGGGTTGAACCCTTGAGAACTTGGTTTAAATGTCAAATTCTTGATGCTAATTTTATATGTTTGTGATGAGCTTATTGATTGTTGATGAATGATATTTGTTAAATTGTATTTGGTGATGAAAAACTTGGCTTGATTACATTTACAAGGGCTATATATATCTTTTTCAATCTTTGACGCCCGCCAAGTGTTCGATAAAATGTTTCTATGGAAAATTCATCACCTACATGATTCTCTCGATTTCAAAAGTCTTATATATTTATAGAGATCATGTTTTGCAAATCAAATGAGTTTTCATTAGCTTCTACAAGTCATATGATCAACTTTTCCCTCCTATTTGGTTTAAAAGCTTCAATGTTCAAAATAGCTCGATACATCGGTTTAGTTGCGCACTTTGATAAGAATATATGATGTATTTATCTTGCTAACATTCTTTTTGATGATTCCAAAGGGGGAGAAACATGAAATTGGCTTGTTAGCCAAAAGAAGCTAATAAAAGCTCGCAATAAAAGCTATAAGTTATGGCTTCATATAGCCATAAGTTGTGGATCATATTTAGTCCACTTGGTGCATTATGGTTATGTATGAATCATGGTCCATTGGTTGTAGTACGGACTTATTTACGGTTCTAATGATGTTTCTTTGACAGGGGGAGCTTTTAAGTTTTTGATACTTAAGCTCAATATCGAAAAGCTAAGATTTTAGCTTATGTTGAAGTTGTTTTGATATTACTCTTGTTGTGCATATTGATAGGGGGAGCATTTGCTATATGTGTTTGAATATCTCTACTCCCATCCTTGTGTTTGTATTGCGTGGAATGTTGTCGCTCTCAACAGATATTTATTTTTGACCGGAAAACTTGTTTTGTTTTCAAAATCGCCTCTCAAAATTGTTTTGTTTTCAAAATTGACATCGTTAGAATTGTTTTGGTTTGTAATCATCAAAAAGGGGGAGATTGTTTGATAAATGATTTTATCATGATTTTGATGATTTTGTTTTTACACCAAAACAATATTTTTAAAGGTTGTCCAAATACTCCTAAAATGGTTTAAAATGGTTTTAATAATTTTCGGAGTATTTCTTCAAGTTTATTTTCGACAAAATTGGACAACGCCCTTATTTGATTTTGTGTCAAATGTTTTTACATCAAAATAATGTTTCTAAATGTTGTCCTAATACTCCCGATTGGTCTAAAATGTTTTTACTATTTTTCGGAGTATTTATTGGAGTTTATATCGGACAACACTTTTGATGATTTTGTGTTAATGTGTTATTTCATCAAAACTATATTTCTAATGTTGTCCTAAATACTCTAGATCGGTTTAAAATATTTTTACGAATTTTTTGGAGTATTTTTGAGGTTTATTTTCGACAAAAATCGGACAACATGTCATTTAGGAGGTCACCTATTTGACCAAAGAGCGACCGGTAGGTCGAGCAAAACATCGAAACAAACTTTGATCTTCATTTTTTTTTTGGTCGCACGACCGGTTCTGGCCGAATGGGTCGACCGTCGAGAAGCGAGGTACGCATCGACCGGTCGCCCTGTAAAATGATGTTACGATATTTCAAACTTCTATTTCTGTGCGACCGGTCGCCCTATGGTTTGACAGCAAAAATCTGACCGTTTGACAGCAGACAATTTTCCCTTAATTTGTGGGATGGATTTCTAACAGCTATTTTCTTCAATTGTCTTGCAATTTTTTACAGAATTCATGTCCCCAAGAGGAGCCTATCATGTACAAGACATCTTCTATAAATAGAGGAAGAATTGAAGCAACACAATAAGAGAGAAAACTACAACACAACAAGATACACTCAAGAATACACTTGTTCTTACATTGTCTTATTTCTTGTTGTAATTTGCCTAGCTATTCACTTTCACATTCTTGAGGTCTAGGCTTTTCTTGATTACACTTGCACTCTATTGTATTATCAATTATCGAGTTGTAATCTTGAATTTGGGTAATCATTCAACACAAGATATCCTTGTGAGTGTTCTTGTGGTAAGAACACACTTGGGTGATCTAGGTTTTAGGTGTGAGAAGATTGTGGTAATCTTCTTATTGAGGTGTTGAAGAATTTGGTATTCTTCAAGGTTGAAGATTGTGGTAATCTTCACAAGGTGCCGTTGGAGATTGTGGTAATCTTCAAGTGAGATTGTGGTAATCTCAAAGGTGGTGTTGAAGAAGAGTGGGGTGCTCTTCAAGGTGTTGTTGTAAGTTGGTGTTGTATTAATTTTGGTAATTAATAAAATTCTTTTTCTTTTTGAAATCCATCCCGGATATACTGGGGTGATAGTAGATTAGGCCCTAGGTGGGTTGAACTACTATAAATCGATGCGTGTTGTTTACATTCCGCACCTTTATTATTGTCTTTGAGCATTCGGTTCAAAAAGAGGCGAAATCGAAAAGATGGAGATAATCTATTCACCCCCTCTAGATTATCGTAGCGCTGAACTTACATCTAGTAGTAGCACTGATTCTTCTCGCGAAAGCCTCAACTTCCGGTATGAGCGGTATTAAGTTCCCTCGCCTAGAGCGCGTGTTCCTGCACTACCTGGACCAAACTAAAAGAAAATAATGTAGAATTAAAGTCAAACCAAAATATAAAATAAAAATATCTAAATTAAGAATAATTCTATCTACCGCAATATTAGCACCAAAAAATTGTATTAGTCCCCGGCAACGGCGCCAAAAACTTGTTCACCTTTATTTTTAGCTCACCGCAAGTGTACGGTGTACGTTATAGAAAAGGGTAGCAAGATCGTATCCACGGAGACTAATAAATTTATGTACTAAGCATTGAAAAGATAACTTTATTTTTATTTAGACGATCGTAATTTAATGATTGCTGTTGTGAGATTAAGACAAGTTAGACTACTAAAACACAAAATTAAGATAACACAATTGATAGAAGTATCAAGATGATGAAGTGGATTTCCGAGTTAAGGTTTCGATTAATATCCCTCTTGTGGTCCGATTTAATCCAAGCCAAGTTATTATCAATATTCCTATAAGACGATCACAAAGATATTTTATCCTCCCTCTCGAGATGCATAAAAAACGTAGATTGAAATACTTATGCTAACATCTCAACTCAACATGAAGTACTCAACTCCCAAAAGGCAAAAGATCAAATGTCCTCACAAATAATTACAAACCTCTCGATTCATGCAAATATTTGTGTCGAGTACTCAAGATCTAATATTGAAACTCATCTCTCGAATTATGAATCAATATACCAAACAAGTTAAATCATTGATCAAGTGATAAAACAAGAATAAGCTCAAATTACTCAAATAAGCTTCAAGATAATAACTTCAGCGAAGATTAAAACATCCAACAAGAGTTCATTAATCTAATTCCAAAACCCGAAAATCTAAAGAGTTTAGCCACACATGTTTTCTAAACAACTCATAGACAAATTGTTCACAACCATGATAGACTAAAATGAAAGATTAAAACTACAAGAGAAGCAAGAAAAACTTAAGAAAGTCGACAATCTCTCGATATATCTCCGTTCCTTAAGCTCCGATACAACCCGATTGTCTCATTGATGTCTTCTTCCAAGATTGTAGATCCCAAAATGTCAGAATATCACCTGGTGTGCGCCCCAAAAAGTGCTTATATACCCCCTCAAAAGCCTAGGTCATTTGCTGTCAAAATACTGCAGTACAACAGGGACGCATGGGCCGTGCGTGGATGCACGGGTTACCCGTGCGTCATTCTGTAGCAACTCTTCTTTGCACCAACTAGCGCACGGGTCATGCATGAGACGCACGGGTGACCCGTGCGCATTTCCGTAGGAGATTTCCTATCCTTTAGTGGCGCACGGGTGGTGCGTGTACGCACGGGCTACCCGTGCGCATTGCCGTACCTTCAGTTCTGCTTTCCCAGGGGCGCACGGGTGGTGCTCAGGCGCGCGCCCTACCCGTGCGTCTTTTATTTTTCATTATTTGTGGTATTTCTTCTCCGCAATGCTCGTACTTATCTCCAAATTACTTCAAATATCATTAAATTCCTACAAAACGAGCAAAGCATAATATATTTCCCACAAAGAGCGAATATGAACCATTTCATATGAGTTTATGCACGTTTAATCACCATTTTAGCCATAAATACGCCCCAAAATACATGCAAAACTCACACCTATCAAGTTGCTGAATTCAAAGAATCTCAATCTCGTTATAATCTCTTTTTGGCTCAACAAAAGGAATTTTGGAAGCAAAGGGCAAAGCTTTTTTGGCTTAAAGGCGGTGACACAAATACTAAGTATTTTCATACGGTGGCTTCCACAAGGCATATGCATAATTCGATTTCAAAGTTGAAAGCCGCTAATGGTGAGTGGCTTACGTGGGACAGCGGGCTAGGAAATCACATTGTCAATTATTTTGTGGAGATTTTTTCTTCTTCGGGCTGCTCTCATGAGGCGGTAACTGATTGTGTGCAGCCGAAAATTACCGAAGAGCAGAATCAAGCCTCTTGTTGCCTTTTTCTGAACTAGAAATTAAAGAAGCTTTATTTTCAATGCATCCCGATAAGGCGCCAGGGCCTGATGGAATGAATCCGGCTTTCTTTCAAAAATTTTGGGATATCACGGGAAAATATGTTGTTTCTTCTTGCTTATCGTTCATGACTTCCTGCACATTTCCTGAAGGATTAAACGACACAAATATTGTTCTTATTCCAAAAACGAACAATCCAGAGACGGTGTCAGACTTACGCCCTATTGCTTTGTGTAATGTTGTTTATAAGGTGATCTCCAAAGTTCTTGCGAATCGGTTGAAGTCCATACTTCCTGGGGTTATTTCTGGACATCAAAGTGCTTTTGTACCCCAAAGGATGATTTCGGATAACATTATGATTGCTTTTGAGATTAATCATTTTCTCAAACGCAAGAGACAAGGTAAACATGGTGTCGCGACTTTAAAGATTGATATGAGCAAGGCCTATATTTAAAGGCAATATTGACAAAGCTGGGTTTTCATACTAGATGGGTCGATCTCATGATGTTGTGCGTGACGACAGTTCGATATAAGATTACACACGGGGTTTTTGATTCTGATTTCCTTAAGCTTGGGCGTGGGTTACGCCAAGGCGACCCGTTATCTCCTTACCTTTTTATTCTATGTGCGGAAGGGTTATCCTCTCTGATTCAGAGGTTTGAACAGAGGGGTTGTATTCATGGTTGCAAGATTGCCAGAGGGGCTCCGAGCGTGACCCATTTATTTTTTGCGGATGACAGCTTCCTTTTCTTCAGGGCTAATAGTGACGAATGTGCCCATGTGCAAAATTGTCTAGATGAATATTCACAGGCATCAGGTCAACGTGTTAATTTTCAAAAGTCTTTGATTTCATTCAGTTCGAATACAAGGTCAGAAGAGATTTGGTCTATCTGCTCTTTACTCAATGTCTCTCCTACTAACAATCATGGCTCATACCTGGGACAAGAAGCAAATTTTTTCGTTTATTAAAGAGAAAGTTTGTCAACGTTTACAAGGTTGGAAAAGAAAGCTTTTGTCAAGGGAGGGAAAGAAAATTCTGTTAAAAACTATAGCTCAAGCCGTCCCTATTTATGCTATGAGCATATTCCTGTTGCCTCTTGATTTATGTACGGAATTGGAAAGAATGATGAACTCGTTTTGGTGGGGTAAATGGGATGGTGCTTCTAGAGGGATTAACTGGCAAGCATGGCCGAAGATGTGCGTCCATAAAAATCAAGGCGGTTTTGGTTTTAAAAGATTACATGAGTTCAATTTGGCATTATTGGGAAAACAAATTTGGAGATTATTATCTGATCAATCTTCTCTTGTGGCTCGTATTTTCAAGGCTAGATATTATCCTTCTACCAACCTATCGAACGCACAACTTGGTTCCAATCCAAGTTTTGTCTGGCGTAGTATTTTGGCGGTGAAGGAGTTTGTGATTGGTAATTGCAGATTGAAAGTAGGTGATGGAAGAAGTATCGCAGTTTGGGGGGATCCTTGGCTTCCGGATAAGAATGCGTTTGTATCTTCTCCTCCCTTACGTGAAGGTGCTGTTTTTGTCCATAATCTTATGAAGCCAGGGATACTTGAATGGGATGAGGACATTGTCAGGGACCTATTTAATTCTAGAGATCAACATCTTATTCTAAATATTCCACTGAGCAGCGGCAACAATGGAGATGTTTGGTTGTGGGCTAGTAATAAAAAAAGGATCTAGTCTGTTAAATCGGGGTACAATATTTTGTGTCAAGGTGTGGATAATCAGTTTAATTTCTCTCAAGATTTTGACTAGAAAGGTTTGTGGAGTCTAAAAGTACTCCCTGCCAAAGTGAAAAATTTAGTGTGGCGAGCGTGTCATAACTCTGTTCCTACAAAGGAGAGATTGATGGCTAGACAGGTACAAGTTTCTCCAATTTGCCCGGTCTGTAATGCTTGTGCAGAGACAGTGTCCCACAGTTTCTTTTTTTGCTCTTTTGCACAAAGGTGTTGGAATTTAATCCCTATGGATGTGAATTTCTCAGAGCCTGTGTCTTTTTTAACATGTTTGAATGACATTTGGGGTAGCAGCTCATATGAGTTAAAGTGTCAAATTGCTATGGTCTTGTGGTCATTGTGGAATAATAGAAATGATATTGTCTGGAAACAGAGTTTCAAGACCCCTTCCCAGGTTATTAATTCAGCCAATTCTATGTTGTTTCAATGGCAAGTGGCACAGGTGTGCGAATCAGCGGAATGGTTTGTATCCCCCTCTGATGGTGCTGTTAAATGGAGTAAACCAGCTGTAGGTGGCCTCAAGTGTAATACAGATGCAACTGTCTTTAAGGAGTTGAATATGCTGGGTTTTGGTAGTGTTGTGAGAGATTGGGAAGGGAATTTCATTGCAGCAATTCATGGCAAAATGGCAGGCTCCCTTACACCAGAAGTTGCTGAGGCGTTGTCACTACGTGAGTGCTTGAGTTGGTTAAAGAGCAACTGGGTTGATCAACATATATGCTTGCAAACTGATTCTCTGGTTGTCATCAAAGCATTGAGAGGAAAGCTAAATGAGAATTCTTACTTTTTAGATATTATTAATGAATGTAAAGGATTGCTAGAAAGTATGTCTAATGTGTCATGTGTCTTTGTTAGGAGATCATCGAATATTGTTGCACACGTGTTAGCTCGATCAACAAATTATATGTCTGGTGTCCAAGAGTGGAGATTTGCCCCTCCTCTCTTTATCTGTAATGCTTTGCAGTTTGATCTGCGTTGTTAATGAAGTTCTTGTTTTTGTTTTCAAAAATAGTTAAGTGTGGATTAATATTTATAAAGTGGTATATGCCAATATAATTTATTAATTTACTTACTCCGAAAATGTAAAATAGCCAATTTTCGAAAACGTGTTTTTTTAGTTATTTTGACTAAAAACTGGCGATTATACTCTTCTTGTATTATTGGTAAGATATTTGGTCATTTTTCAAAAAATCGATGCGGTACATTTCTAGATACCGAAAATAGGAAAAAAAAAAAAAAAAAACGCAAAGTGGACAATTGGACCGAAAAATGAAAAAAGGGCAAAATGAATAATTAAACTAAAAAATAACTGGAAAACAAGGCTACAAAAAATATTTGTTATGGACAAATGATCAAAAATCTGACGGGCTCTATTATAAATCATTTTTTTAAATAATGAAATGTCATGAAAACAGGAAATTGAGTGTGTTGCAAGTGATTTTAATGCTTTTAATTTTCTAGGTTTCAACACCCCACCATCCACTCTTATCAGGATTTCCCACCTCTATCAGGCCCGTGCCGAACAAAATGTCATGAAACATAATGAAATAAATACATCTAGTAAATGTCATTTGATGGCTGACGTGATGGAAGACGTAATTGCATTTATAACATTGTTATCTTCATAGTTACCTTCTTTTCTAATTAATCATTCCTCGTCTGCTATCATTTGTCTTTTTAATCTCAGGGTGGCATGAATGATGGACGTCCTTTTCAACTCTTGTTAATCATTGCAGTATAAAGAATGCGAAATTCACTCGGCCAAGACAAGCTGTATCCAAATACTCTGCCATGGGAGAAGTTAACCCTGAATTCATCCAAGCCCTCGAGCACAGGCCCAAACCAGACACCACCATTGAAGCCGAAAACATCCCACTAATCGATCTCTCCCCATTACACAACACCCCACCTGAGAAAACTGATTCCCTGGAATATTTAGTTGCAGAAATAGGCAATGCGTGCCAGAATTGGGGATTTTTCCAGGTGATCAATCATGGAGTCCCATCAAAGTGCCGCGAAAAGATCGAATCAGCATCCAGGAAATTCTTTGCCCTGCCGAAACAGGAAAAGAGGAAAATAAGCAGGAATGAGATAAACCCGTACGGGTATTACGACACAGAGCATACCAAAAATGTCAGGGACTGGAAAGAAGTTTTCGATTGCACGGTACAAAACCCGACGATCATTCCAGCTTCCCACGAGCCTGATGACACGGAGCTGAAAGAACTGAACAATCAGTGGCCTGAGAATCTTCCGGAATTGAGGTTAGTGAAATTTTGCATACCATGTGTTTGATGAAATTACGCAGTGAACATTAGAATAGTAGTGCGTATTAATTTGGGATAGTTACAAAAACACCCATAAGTTTTGGCTAATTACAAAAAATCCAAAGATGTTTCACAATTACAAAAAAAAACCATTAGGTTTGAGTATGTCTTTAATGGGGTACTGTAATATTTTTATAAATGTCAAGGGGGGATTTGAAATGTTTTTTTTGTGAAAGGGAAAATATAATATGGAATTAAACCTGAAGGGGATTTTTGTAATTTTCAAAAATCTTTGGGTTTTTCTGTAATTAGCCCAAACCTCAGGGGTGTTTTTGTAATTATCCCTATTAATTTTCCAGGGATGCATGTGAGGAGCATGCTGCAGAAATGGAAAAACTAGCTTTCAAATTATTGGGACTCATAGCTTTGAGCTTGGGCTTGAAAAAAGATCGGTTAAACGGTTTTTTTAAGGACCAAACAAGCAGGATCAGGCTCAACTATTATCCACCCTGCCCTGTTCCTCATCTAACTCTTGGTGTGGGTAGACACAAGGATGCTGGTGTGTTGACAATCCTTGCTCAAGATGATGTTGGTGGACTCGAAGTGAAACGGAAAACAGACGGGGAATGGATTTTTGTCAAACCTACTCCAGATGCTTATATCATTAATGTTGGTGATATGATCCAGGTAATACTATTGGATTTTTGATCTCGAATCCGAACTTTTTTAGGTTGAGTTCAAATTTGATACTCAGATCATTGGCACTGGTAATTTCATACACCTGTTAATTAGCCCAGATCTCATATTCCCTAGGGTGTTTCATATGATGTTTCAGTACATCACTCATCATATGTGTTAGAATAATTAACATACATTATTGCAAGAGAAAATGGGAAGAAGGATTCTATAGAACTTGAGTCTTGAGATACAAGAATGACAAATACAAAATGGAGGCTACCATTAAATAGACAAACCCTAGGTTAAACACAAGAAAGTGAAAATACAAAACTACCCTCACTAATATAAACTAATATAATTCTAACATCCCCCCACAAACTCATGATGATGTAGTAGAAATCATCGAGAGTTTGCCAACCAAGAAACGAAAGCGCGGAAGCGGATGCGACTTGGTGAAAAGATCCGCAATCTGTAAAGATGATGAGATGAATGGTAAGTCGAGAGTCCCATGTTGCAGGTGATGACGAGTGACATGATAATCGATCTCAATATGCTTTGTTCTTTCATGGAAAACTCGAGTTGTGAGCAATCCCCGAATAAAGACTTTGGTTATCACAATGCATGGGAGTAGGTGAGGATAAATGAACACCCATATCCGCAAAGTTAAGCCAACGTAACCAAACTATTTTAGTTGTAGTAGAAGCCATTGCCCGATACTCACCTCCGCGGGAGGATCGAGACACAACATTTTGTTTTCTTACTCTTCCAAGAAATAAGTGAGTCTCCAAGAAAATACAAAAACAACTGGTGGATTTTCGATCGCAGGATCACTAGCCCAATCCGCATCGAATATGCCCTCAACTCTAATGAAGATGTAGATGGAAACAAAAGACTCTCGAAAAGAGTACCACGGAGGTATCGCAAGATACGAGTAATTGCAGCCCAATGAACTGTAGTGGGGCTAGTAAATAAACTCGACTCACAATATGAACAAAGATATGCAATATCCGGACGCGTAATGGTTAGATAAACCAAACTTCCAACAATAGTGCGATATAAGGTAGATCGATAATGGTGTGCCATCGTAAGGAGAATATCGAACATTAAGTTCAAGAGGCGTATCAACCGTCCGAGTATCGCAAGACGAGCTCGATCAAGTATGTCGATAATGTACTTGGACTGTGAAAGAAGATAACCTCGGCGAGGAGCCGGCTACCTCAATACCCAAGAAATATCTCAAAGGTCCCAAATCTTTCATTTCAAAGCGAGAAGCTAACTCGATTTCAACAATGCAATCCCATCAACATCATCACCGGTGATAATCATATCATCAACATATAAGGAAAGAAGAATAATACCATCACATGTACGCTTGAAGAAAAGGGGCGTAATCATGGTTATCGGAACTAAAACCAAGTGAAGTAAGACAACAGAGAATTTTTCAAACCAAGCCCGTGGAGCTTGTTTGAGACCATACAATGCTTTCTTAAGCTTGCAAACTTCGCCCGATTATGAGGAACTCCGGTGGTGGAATCATGTAAACTTCTTCTTGAAGATCACCATTCAAGAAGGCATTTTTGACATCCAATTGAGATATGTGCCATTTTCTTACGACAAAAAAGCAAAGAGTAAGAGTACGAACGGTAGTCATTTTTGCAACAGGGCAAATGTTTCCTCATAATCCATACCATACTTGTGTGAATAACCTTTAGCAACCAATCGTGCTTTATATCGCTCAATCAACCATCGATTTGGTTTTAATTTTATAAACCCAACGCGAACCAATTGCCCGCTTACCAGGTGGTAAAGATACCAAATCCTGTGTTTGTTTTATGCAAAGCGTAAAGTTCTCGATCGTATAGCATGCCGCCAAAAGATCGAAGAATCGCCTCTTTATAGGAGTGTGGTTCGTAAATTTGGTGAATAGAGGACAAAAATGAAGCAAAGGCGGGAGAATAAGAGAATAAACAAAGTCGTAATCGAGTGGACTTACGTGCACGTTGGGGATATCGAGGAGGCAAACGATCCACAATTTCGGAAGCGATTGGGGTGCCGTAGCGTAGACGAGGCAACATGATCTCGATGAGTCTCTATCCGTATTATCCGAGAATGGATCAATATGAACAAGATCGAGTTTGGAGATGCTTTATGAGACTAGAGGAATAGAGAAAAATGGAATATGCTCAAGAAAAATACATGACGAGACACATATAATTTTTGAGCAATAGGATCAAAGCAACGATATCCCTTCCGACCTTCTCCATATCCTAAGAAAACACAAATAGGTGAACGAGAAGATAATTTGCTGCGTTCAACATGAGGACGAAGGACAAAACATGCACAACCAAAGACTCGAAAGACGAATAACTAGGGGTGGAACCATAAAGTCTCTCGAAATGGTGATAAATTAGATGTAATGGATGATGGACAATGTAAGAACGGGTTCCCCTAATTCACTTGAACCGAACTAGATAGTAAAAGTGATCGAAAGCGCTTCAATGATATGCCTATGTTTTCTTTCAAAGAATACCATTTTGTTCAGAGTATCTCAGTGCAAGAAGTTTGATGTAAAGTCCCATCCAAAGCAAGCAATTCACGAAAATTATTAGAGGTGTACTCCCACCCAAGTCACATCTAAAGCATTTTATGATAGCGAAAAATTGAGTTTTTACAAAAGCTCGAAATGAGGTATATATGCTCGTAAAATCGAACGATGCTTCATAAAATAAACCCAACAATAACGAAATAATCATCAATAAAAGAGACATAATATCGAGAACCCCCTTTGTGGAAATGGGAGCAGTCCCCACACATCGAAATGAACCAAATCAAATGGCGCAGCAGGAAAAACACTCCGATTAAAAGGTAAAGCGGAAAATTTTGCGCTTTACAACCACTACAATCGAGAGATATCATGAGAAGACAATTTTCCTAATGAACCCGTAGGCCAAAATCTTAAACGTGAAGACGAAACATGACCCAAACGAGAATGCCACAAATAAAAGCTGGGCGATGAAGGACTCAAACGAAAAGAAGACAAATCAACAAGAGAAGTTTGCGATAGAGGTACTCCGAGCTCATCCAAAATGTATAACTCTCCTCGTGCCTACGGCCCGTCCCAATCACCCGGAATGTGGATCCCGCACACAACAAGAAGTAGAAGAGAATGATACTAAGTAACCCGAATCACACAATTGGCACAATGTAAACAAGATTTAATGTAAGTTTGGGAATGTGGTAAACATGTGGAAGAGATGATGAGGTGTGGCTACAGATCCAATTCCTCGCTAAAGGGTAACAAAGTACCATCGCAGCAGAATAACAAAGTCTAGCATGGGTGGGTGAAATGGAATTAAAACATGATATATCAGGTGACATATGATGAAAAGCTCCAGAATCTAATACCCAAATAGAAGAAGATATACCGACGAGCTCGAGTTGACAAACCCGAGGCGGACAAAGCATGAGATGAGGCAAGAAATTTCAAATTGTTCAAGAATTGTATCCATAGAAGGCGTCGACCGGAGGTAAGAGTTCCGCACGTCACGAACCGATGAGGGTACAGTGCAAAGAATACGAGTCGGTGGGGCGGCCTAAACCACGCTTGATTTGGATGGATAAACCGATGTTGGGAGGTCGTGGATTTTTCTCGCTGAAAACGTTGTTGACCACCTTTATTCAACTCGGGACATTGAGCCTTCCAATGTCCAGGTTGTTTACAAAGCTACATTCATTATCGAACCTTTGGGTGAGGTCGGAAAGGAACAGAAAGCGGACGATGGGCACACAAGAAAACGGATGAAGGAGGAACATGAAGAACTCCTTTCCCGCCCGAGACTTGAGGCGTAATTCCTCCGCTAACAATTCACTTACAATGTAATCAACCGATGGTAGAGGAAGACGGTGCAATATATTCCCCGAAGGGACTCAAAATCATCCCGAAGAGCCATCAAAATCGAACCAATCGTTGCTCCTCTCTACGAGCAATATAGGGGGCAAATGCGCCAAGTTCACTAGATTCATGAGGCGGCTAATTGATCCCAAAGATCACCATAGCGAGAATAAAATTCTTGACAAATCATATCTTTTTCTTTCAAGAGATCGAATATCTATTTCCAACCGGGTAATCGTTTAGCAAAATTCGATTGAGTATACAACCGCTCCAAATGTTCCCAAACTTCTTTAGCAAGATATCATATTTAGCTAATTGCATACCAATAGAGTTCTCCACAATTGTTAACCCAAGTGATAATTTTCGAATTGTTCACTTCCCAAACCTCTAATTCCTCAACATATTTAGTATTATCTTTCTCAACAGGATGCTTTTGTGTTCCAGAAATATAGCTCCACAATTTTTTTCCTCTCAAAAAATTTCTCATGACATAACTCCAATATGAATAATTCTTTCCATTCAAGCGTACACTAATCGACTGCAACGAATCATCTCTTTCACCAGCCATAATGAATAATGACAGAAAAATCAAACAGAAATACCAACCAAATAACTAGATAGATTGATGCAAATATCCAACAAATCAAGCCAACTCTCCAACAAAACTATTGCAAATAATATGATTCTTGAGGCCAAAATAAGATAGCAAACCCAACAAGTTCTAACAGATCGAAAATCCAATGAAAATAACAGAAAGCTGCAACATACTCACTGTGTGATATCGATACACCCACCGGATCCGCGAACTGACACTGGTACACCCATCGGAAAAAAAAAATGGGAAGAAGATTAACATACATTATTGCAAGAGAAAATGGGAAGAAGGATTCTATAGAACTTGAGTCTTGAGATACAAGAATGACAAATACAAAATGGAGGCTACCATTAAATAGACAAACCCTAGGTTAAACACAAGAAAGTGAAAATACAAAACTACCCTCACTAATATAAACTAATATAATTCTAACAATATGAACGGCGTATAGAATAATGACATCATCTTGATTATACACGTGATATTCAACCGATAATTTGAAACACCAGATGAAACGTAGCATGGGGAATAGAAAATCCCGTATGGGAAATTAGTACTCACTTATGAATTACTTCTTGTTAGAAACTGTACTCCTTTTCACAAGACCAGATTTCCCGTTTCAGTTTCTATTCCACTTAACTAGACGAATAGCACGTGTCATCAAATAAATATGGGCTAATAATTGTTTCAATATATATATGTATGTCCACTGGCGGACGCGAGATTTTACAGTTGGGGGAAAAATTATTTTGTTTTGTTGTCAATGGTATCCCCAACTATTCTCAAAAAAAAAAAAAAAATGGTAGCCCCAACTAATTCATATAATACACATTTATGAATAGTTTTTGAGGGCTGAATACTAAACGTTCCTTATACAAAATTTCAAAGTTTGAAAGGGTAATAGTGAAAAAAATAGAAATTTTTGGGTGGCAACAACCCTTTCTGTCCGCAACTGCATATGTCATTCATCCGAATGATGGAACATGAAGTAGAACAAGAATAGGAAATCCGAACCCCCTTCTCACTACTCTACTATATCTTCTTCTTAACAATTTTGTCATATGAATATGTGCATAGGTTTGGAGCAATGAGAAGTACGAAAGCATAGAACACAGAGCAATGGTCAATTCCGAAAAGGAAAGGCTTTCGATTCCTTACTTTTTCAATCCTGCACATTACACTTGGGTGGAACCTCTGGCAGAGCTGATAAATGAGCAAAACCCTCCTAAATACAAGGGATATAACTGGGGAAAGTTTTTTGCTACACGAAATCGGGGTAATTTCAAGAAGCTTGATGTTGAAAACATTCAGATATCTCATTTCAGGATCTGAAGGAGTTTATCATTGTCTTGGGAAACTACCACTTTATGTGCTTGTAGAATTATGCTTTGGCTATTTTCAATAACTAATTTTCTGTAAATTAAAATCAATTCTGAAGGAAGAAAAACACTATGGCCTTGTGTGAATGTATTGCCAAGTCGAATTTCCGGTTTCTAATGTTAGAAAATTAATTTTCAAATTTTATTGGTTTTCGTGTGGGAATTGGGAATATGTTTGGTTTGTTGTCTGAATTTATGTTTGTAAATAAAAATATGTTTGGTTATAGTTTTTTGAATGTATTTTTGGCATAGGTTTTTGGAATGTATTTTTATACAAACATAAACTCATTTTTCGGAATAGTTGGAAAGTAGAAAATAGGGATGGCAATGAGGCGGGTCAGGTAATTGAAGACCCGGACCCATCTCGTGCCTAGAATGGGGCGGGTCGGTCTATTATGTGAGACCCCGGATTTTTATACCATAGACGACACGATCCCGATATATTATCAATATTAGCGTTACTTAAATTATTACCTAATTACATGATAATGCAATTTATTTATGTTTATTACTTAAATTTAATAACTATTATCTTTTTCTTACAACTTGATTCGGTAAAAAGTGCTATTTAAAATTCTTTCTTTAGTATTTGAAAAATAAAATTCTTATCGCCATATTTTTATGAAGACGATACTTACATTTAGTCATTTTCCATAAAACTACTATTGCTCAATCGATCAAATAAATTTTATTTAAAAGAAACTATGTCTTAATTTTGAAATTTTGAAATATCCTTTTCGATAAACTCAACATTTTACTCCAAATATATTATCTTGAGTTAACAAAAATTTATTATGATTTTTGAAATTGTTGACATAAATTAAAGTAGTATTTGAACCTACTTTATTAGAAAACAATTTTATGCTTTACAAGCAAACTATTTCATTTTGTGATCTATTAAAACCATCTACTACTAATTTGATACTTTAACAAAGACAATGACTCATATTTTGAAAGTTCATCTAGTAAAATTTCAATTTCTGAAAGAATAGTAGTTCGAGATTTATTTTGTTAAAAATCCTTTCTTTATATTAAAATAGCTAAGTGCCTCATTCTTGATTTGTTGAACTAATTACTACTCGATTTAGCTAATAGATATATCATTTGTACTTAGAATTATTTTTATTTTATGGTTTATATTAATAACACATATTTTCACTTCTTTAATGATTGTCGATTTCTTTCAACTTTCAACAAAATATATTAACCAGTTGGATTTCTCTCTTAACAACTAATTTTTTTTGTAACATAATATTTATTTAAATATTTTATTAATTTCGAAAATTACATTTATATATTTCAAAATATTTTTTATAATTTGATTAATTGCTTGATTAATATATTTGACTTGCATTATTGTTTCTAATTCAATTTAATACCTTAGATTATAAGTGATGGCATACTACTTGGGAATTACTAGATACATTATAACTAGATGACTAATTATAAGTGATATATATATAAGACTTGATTTATATAAGAGGACATGCAAGTCTTGTCTTTTCCCTTTTGTTTTTTTCTCCTTGTCTTATTCACTCCGATTTGCAAGCTTCCCCAACCCCAAGAGGCAACTCTTGCATTTTTCCATGCAAGCATGAGCCACATTTTCAAGAGAGGGGGCTAGAAGAAGAAGACTTATTATTTTGTTCATACACCACTTCTTCCTCTATACTTAGTTATTTCATATGAACACATACAACTCTTCTCTACATCTTCTTCCTTACTTAAACACTTTACAAAAAAAAAAAAAAAAGGGGACACAACACTCTCTCAAACAAATAGGGCCAAAAATTATAAGGTAAAAATGGTGAAGATTGTGACTTTAGAAGGCTTTCAAGAAGCTAAGGATTAAGGGGTTGCCCTAAGGAGATAAGGGACCTTGAGGAAGCCTTGTGAAGATTTTAAGCCATCTAGACAACTTCTACCTAAGACACAACAAGGTGGGTGAAATTTTTCTAAAACTCATGACTTTATTTGCATAAAATAGCATGAATTTATGTGTTATATTTTGTTTATATTTCTGGAAAAAAATTCAGTTTTTATTCTGGAAATTGTCGAGGAAAAAAAAGTGTGTGTGTTCATTATGTCAAAAGTGATTTTACTTAGAAAAAAATAGCTTTTGTATGCTTGTATGCTTTCTTTTGGCAAGAATGTATATATTTCGTTTTATGATATATTTCTGAAAATTTTCAATTTATATTTCTGGAATAATTTCGAAAATTATATATGTGTATTGAGATTAAGCCAAAAGTGATTTTGCATAAAGAAAATAGCTTGTATGCTTTGAGGCCATCTTGTTATGTATATATTCAAAATAACTGAGAATATGAGAAATATATTTTTAATATCACTACAAGAAAAAAACAAAAAGACAACAATTTTTCACCGTTGTCTATTAAGAAAAAAAAACTGTTGTAAAAAGTGGTGTTGTAAAAGGGGTACTAAATAACAACAAAAAAAAAAACACTGTTGTGGTATGGAAGAAAGACAACAGTTCCGAAACAATCTACAACAGTTTTACACTGTTGTGTTTTTATCAACCACAACAGTTTTACACCGTTGTCTTTGTTCTCAACCACAACAGTTTCCCAACAATGAAAAACTGTTGTGTTTGAATACGAATTTTGCAATAATATTGCACAATATTTTTTTTATTTTTGCTACTGTAAATTACAAATTAAACTTGTAAAACAAGAATAAAATATAAAATTAAACTACTTCAAATTGTATTTCATATCTCAATGTCACAAAAATGCCCAAAACAATAATGATTTAGTATCAGTTATGTATAAAGTCCTCTACCAAAATCAAATCTCCAAAACAACAGAAATTTAATATCAGTTATACATAAGAGTATTCTGCCAAAATAAAGTGCCAAAACAACAATAATTTTGTATGTCAATGATCTAGAAATGGTAGATCCAAATAGTAACTCCGACAGCATCAGCGCGTCCATAAACTACATGAATTACCATAAAAGAAAGAAACATAAGTAAAAATGAAGCAATATCCCACAACTTTGTTTAATATAAAAGAAAATTTTAATATAGAATATAAGTTCTAAATACCTTTTCACTAGCCAATATGATTAGACACGCAATCAGCCCACTCAGAACACACTTCGTCGATATGATCCACGGGAGTAGTCAGCTTGTGTAAACTGTGAACAATAAATACAGACCTCATATAAGCACAAAGTTGTATGGTGTTGGAAAATATAAATTAAGAAAATCTAGACATAATAGAGTTACTATTGCTCGCAACGAAGAACTGTCAGTGGATGTAAGTTCTTTAACTATCTGCCTCATGTATCGCATTACGAAAAATCCACACTGTACATTATCCGGTTGTTGAGGAGCCGGTGTTAGAAACAAGATGTTAATAACCAATCAGCAAATTACTTTTTTCTTGTTGATTCCAAAATGTGAGGTACATTTGCAACGAAGAATAAGAAAATCGCAACGAAGGTGTTGAAAACATAGATGTGGACGTTATTAAACTGAAACAAGGACAAGTCGACTAGGTTTTAAGAGAAGAAAAGGAGGGGATTTGTAATACATACTATTCTAGTGCAACAATCTGATCACAAAATTTGCTATGAAAGAAAAAGTGCTTAAAATTTAGACTTTATGAGATAAGTGAAGTTATGGAACTGGCTGGGAAAGACTCGAGCTTTTCAGCATGGAAAAAAGGAAGGAAAAGCATTTTTAAGTTCATAAAATGGAAAGGAAATTACGAATAAAAATATAAAGATGTAACAGAATCAAAGAATATGAACACACCTTCTCTTGAACTTGTCATAAATCCACTATATGGAATCTTCATTCTTGAAAATTTCACATATACACAGCAAAATTTAACTTCCTTTTCACCCAATATACTTCCTCAAAAACCAAATCCAACACTATTTTCTGCTTTTTAAACAACTCAATCAATCAAATTAAAGCTCATGAACTTGTCAGCAACAAAATTCCTCTCAAATAATACAAAACTACCAAAAACGCCACAGTTTTTCATAAATGCATAATATATCTTCCAAACTCAAGAACTGATTTAAACTGAACTCCCATTCTCCAAACTTCACTCGAAAAACCATTAAACCACTTTCATTCCAATATCTGCAACGTATTCCCCAGAATGAATCGTGTTTCACATTAAAAAATGTATCCTTAATGTTCTTGTTTTCAAGACAACACAAAATATTCTTCAGCTGAAAGCTTAAGGGCCCAAAACACATGTATTAATATTACCCAAATCGACTCTCAAACCCAGAAAGTGGCCAAGAATGAACTGGGCCATCAAACCATGGAGGTGGCCATACACTATCACGACCGGAAAACTCTACCGGAAACCCGCCGCCCACGACGTCTGTAATACAAAAACCCCCAAACAGATCTGAAATAATTAACGTCTCGAGTATCTACTGTTTCTTTTAAGCGTTTTGTCAAGTGACTCAATGTAATCCAGCAGGACTTAAAACATTATATATACGATGCATAACAAGAATCTCATACTTTATAAATCAGATCCACAAATCACAAACATTTCCACAAAATCATCACAGGATTAAATCCTCAACAACAGCAACCCCCCATTGCCTTGCCAATTTTTTTGAATAAGTGGCGTCACTATGCATTTTACTTCATAAATTGCCAAAGATTTAAATCAGCAAACAATACACGCTCACAATAGGCAAATCAGCAGGCAAATCAAGTCACATTGTGAGATGGAATTTTGGAGTGGTACCTTAACTACGTTCCATGTAGTAGGTTGCTTTTTTCCTTTCTTTCCCTTCTCCCCGTTGAACCTTTTTAAAGCCCTACATACATTCAGTTGATGGTTTAATAAGAATGTGCATCTAGTATACATAAATTTATAAATCATCATATACATCAAACACATAAAAAGTGAAAAAAAAGACTTACACATTCACAACTTTTTTCCAATCTTCATAGCGATTTCGATGACTGAGAGGGTCGAACAAAGAAACAACCTCTTTGTGAGGGTCGATGACTGTTAGAATCCCATTAAAGCTACAAACAAACACATAGGTCAAACAATTCACTACTTATAAGTGCATGCTAATGAAATTAATATAGTTCTTACTTACCCAACATTACATGGTACCAAAACTAATTGATTAGTCAATGTACCCATCAACCTGTCCGCTAAAGCACGTGTCCTTTGTTCTGACTTTCATCATCAGACAATTTAGTACTCGGTATCACCCCTACAGGTAATGGGTCCATAAATCTAAATTTACCAAGCTTGTTCTCTTCCCTCATAATTCCATACAAATACCTATTCAAACATATATATCAGACATATTTTAGACATGTATATTAGACATCCAAAAACATATCAGAACCAATTCAAACAAACATAAGAGTTCAACTTTAGCAAACACATCATGTAGAACTAGCATAAAATGCTAATAACAAGCACCCAAGAAAAAAACAAATAACAGAATAGAAGTGTACCAATGCTGTTGTGCTACACAAGAATATAAGAATAATTATCTGACGCAATCCACCAAGAACAACAACAGGACCCACAACTTTAAGCTGCATTAATAGCACATATTAGGGTACTCTAGAGAAGGAAGTTAGAAAAACTTGTGGCTGTGATATTGATCAAGCAAACAACTGTACCTTTGACAAAGAAAACTCCAGTCCCAAAGCAAATAAAAGAAAGACAAACAACTGTACCTTTGACAAAGAAAACTCCAGTCCCAAAGCAAATAAAAGAAAGACAAACTGCGCAACAGTCTCAACCTGAAATACGGAGGGAATAATAGAAAAAATAAAAATAAAGTAAAACATGCAATAGTTACCAGGTAAAGTCATCAACAGAAGAACAAGAAATAGGCGAATTAACAGCTTAGTGCCTCATTACATAAAATTGATACAAATGAAAATTACATTATTCATTAGGGTAGGAAGATGAACAAGGAGTAAACAAATGCATGCAGTTGAAGTGTAGCAACAAAACCTAGTAGGTACTAATGATCAATTATTTTCTTACTTGAGAGATAACAAGATACTGTGTAAATGTTACAAAGAGAGTTCAAGGTGGCTAAGTCGGGAAAAGCAAACGAAGCAACAGACCATCAAATTTAATAAATACTTACAAGCTGGGACCATTCTCATCATGACCAGCAATGAGAAGAGACACACCAAATGGTCTAGACTGCATAAAATAGAATGAATCAAAATCAGAAACAAAAACTAAATTGTTCAATATTCCGTTTCTCCAAGGATAAAAGATTGAGTGAACCACAACGTTTGCATGAAACGTTACATAGTTTCTGAACTTCTTCGGCAAAAATTTCTTGATTCCAATTGTGTGCAACTCACAAGGATCCTCTTCCAGAATTAGTATTATCAAACTGAATTCTAAGACGCCAATCAAATACATAAGTAGTAGACACTTGGCAGGAGCAGCTCTTAAATATACAAATTGCACAAGTATAACGGCCATGTTTTATAGCAGGAGAGTAACGTGGCACTCAACTACAAGCTTATATAGCGTCTCAAAGAAGAGGTGGGTGAACGGCAACAAACCTAGATTCGTCTTTCCGATTTGAAATATAGGAGAATTTTTTTTAATTTTGCTTTGCTAGTGATTGTATATTGAGATGGTAATGCTTATACCTGGATTAATCAGGGGATCGGTGACGCCCGCCGGCGGTGGTGGAATTGTTGGAGGAGCAGGGGACGAAGGTTTCTTATGGAGGTGCAGGGGAGCCGAAGATGGGGTAGAGACTGGCGGTGGATGAGGAAGGTACGCCGGTGGTGGAAGAGGAAGGTACGTCGGTGGTGATGGTGGCGGATGACAGCCAGGCGGTGGAGGGGCGATGGAAAGGGTGTTGGCGGTGGAGGGTTTACGGTTTATTTGACCGACTTTGTCTCTTATTGGAAATAAAAGTTAATTTAATGACTACGCAAACAGAATGTAGTCTTGGTCTTAGGGGCTGATGACATTATCATATTTCTAAATTTAATTTATTAAAATAAATTTTTTTGATCAATTAAAATTAATTTTTTTGAATAATTAAAATTAAATTTCTAATACAACTATTAACTATTATTGTTAGTTTTTCTTTTTTTTCGAAATATTGTTATTACTTTTTCTAAATATGTTGTAAATGTTTTCTTTTTAAACTGTTGTATTTGGCCCAAATAAGATGTTGTGGTAGAGGTCCATAACAACATATGTAAAAATGAGTTG
Source organism: Rehmannia glutinosa (assembly GCA_016081115.2). Lineage (NCBI taxonomy): Eukaryota > Viridiplantae > Streptophyta > Magnoliopsida > Lamiales > Orobanchaceae > Rehmannia > Rehmannia glutinosa. The sequence goes on along the minus strand of JABTTQ020001079.1, from coordinate 183,872 downwards.
TCTTTTGACAAATAAAAATGTCAACAAACAACAGATTTCTGAAAAACTGTTGTGAATGCTTCAAATGACAACTATTTAGTGAATAACTGTTGTCCTTTTAGTGTTGTTGTTTTGAAATTTTCTTGTAGTGTATGTTATATTCATATTCTGGACTTTGGATTTGTGACAAAATCGAGTTTGGGCCACTTTTACAAATAAGGCAAAATATAGGGCCAAAAATGATAAAACTGAAAAATGTACAACCCACTGTAAAATTTTGACATCTGGGACTGAAATTACTGTAATAGTAATGATAAATAACAATTGGGACCCTGCGAGTCAAACAAATGCGAATACATGAAATTTTAGACACTAAAATGTTAATTTTCTAAACTTTAGGGGCTAAATTGTAAAATCTGAAAATAAGGGGCAGCCACTGTCCTAAAAATAATACAAACTTATTTTAAATATTATTCTGGACCTTTAGTCCAAATCTCACGAAAAACGGGCTTGAAATGAGCCCTTAACGGTAAAATTACCCTTGGGCCAAAATAAATTTTTTCAGAAAATCGGTACTAAATCTGAGAATTTTTCGAAACTGCTTTTAACCCATATACATAATACCCCAAAGAAATTATTAGACCTAGAATCTCGTTAATACCTTTTCCGGTTTAAGACATATCCATTTTAAAATATTGGGTCAAAAATACTAATTTAGAAAGATTTTGGAACTGACCTATAATTTTGAAAATATGACCCCGAGACCCTAAAAATATGATTTCTTAGAATTTTTAGAAAAATTAGAGACTGACCTTATCTTTTTTCGATTTTGGGATCACAATTTATGAAATTTTAAACCCGACATAAATTTCCTCTTTAATTAAAATATTTTATTTTAAAATAAAATTTATCAAGGTCATAGGAAATTATTTTATTTTCTAACTTCAGTTTATTCATATAAATATTAAAATATTTTTTTAACTAAAAATTCTATTTTTAAAATTATTATCCGAATTTATTCTAGATTTTCATATCGACTAATTGTCCCGTTATAAGGCGACTTCCTCGCCCGCATAATCTGAACCTTATTAAGAACTCCAGTATAATACACTGAATTAATAAATAGAACAGGCTAGATTACCCTTCCGGAATCTATGTCGTGTCAATGACTGACTAACTGAATATCAGACGCAGCGAGTCTATGAACGCACCGGTCCTACTGATGACTGACTGGGTTGGCGTCACACTTTCGTGCGCAACCAACTGATATGAATTGACGGATTTGTGGAATGGATAAGTTGCGTATGGGATGGGTAGCTTGGCTACAGTCTCATGCCGACCTCCATCGTCCAACTCCCAACCTCGAGCCGGATAGGAGAGTCTGGCGGGCGATTGAGTCGTAGGATTTTGGGTATAATCATGATTATGACGTTCTCCGAACTTAAATGGCTCCACTGTGTAGACGTCGTGCCAACTGGGATAGCGGCTATAGCCCTATCGACATGAAGGATAAGGTGTACTGTTTGGGGAGATGATGTTTTATCAACACTTCTCTGCCGTATAAGGTGGTCTGGGTTGGCGTCACACTTTCGTGCGCAACCAATTGATATGAGCTGACGGACTATCTGGGTTGGCGTCACACTTTCGTGCGCAACCAACTGATTGAAAGTCCAAGCGGCTACGATAATCTAGAGAGGGGTGAATAGATTATCTCCATCTTTTCGATTTTGCCCTCTTTTTCAAACCGAATGCTCAAAGACAATAATAAAGGTGCGGAATGTAAACAACACACGTTGGTTTATATAAGTTCAACCCACCTAGGGCCTAATCCTCTACCACCCCAGTATATCCGGGATGGATTTCAAAAAGAAAAAAGATTTTATTAATTTACCAAAAATTAATACAACACCAACTTACAACAACAACTTGAAGAGCACCACACTCTTCTTCAACACCACCTTTGAGATTACCACAATCTCACTTGAAGATTACCACAATCTCCAACGGCACCTTGTGAAGATTACCACAATCTTCAACCTTGAAGAATATCAAATTCTTCAACACCTCAACAAGAAGATTACCACAATCTTCTCACACCTAACACCTAGATCACCCAAGTGTGTTCTTACCACAACAACACTCACAATGATATCTTGTGTTGAATGATAACCCAAAAATTCAAGATTACAACTCGATAATTGATAATACAATAGAGTGCAAGTGTAATCAAGAAAAGCCTAGACCTCAAGGATGTGAAAGTGATAAGCTAGGCAAATTACAACAAGAAATAAGACAATGTAAGAACAAGTGTATTCTTGAGTGTATCTTGTTGTGTTGTAGTTTTCTCTCTTAATGTGTTGCTTCAATTCTTCCTCTATTTATAGAAGATGTCTTGTACATGATAGGCTCCTCTTGGGGACATGAATTCTGTAAAAAATTGCAAGATAATTGAAGAAAAGAGCTGTTAGAAATCAACCCCACATTTTAAGGAAATATGTCTGCTGTCAAACGGTCATATTTTTGCTGTCAAAGCACAGGGCGACCGGTCGTGCACAAATAGAGATTTTGAACTATTTCAGCAAATTAACACGGGGCGACCGGTCGACGTAGGCTTCGACCGGTCACCCCCATCCACAACCGGTCCCCCTGATATAATGAAGAACAGGAGAGATATCTCACGTGCGAGCACACCGGTCGACCCGGGCGGCCGGTCGGCAAGACCTGGCCGACCCCCAGGCGGCCGGTCGTCTGCTCAAAAAACTTGTGCCCAAATTCTGTTTCAACGTCTCTTCTTGGGTATGGGTTGCCCTATAGGGCGACCGGTTGGCCTCAAAACCAAAGTGTTGTCCAATATTTTATCGAAAATAAACTCCAAGAAATACTCCGAAAAATAGTAAAACCATTTTAAATCATTTAGAAGTATTTGGACAACCATTAAAAGAACATTGTTTTGGTGTAAAACAAAATCATCAAAATCATGATAAAACCATTTATCAAACAATCTCCCCCTTTTTGATGTATCGAGCTATTCATATCAAAGTGCGCAACTAAACTGATGTATCGAGCTATTTGAACATTGAAGCTTTATAATCCAAATAGGAGGGAAAAGTCGAATCATACGACTTGTAGAAGCTTATGAAAACTCATTTGATAAGTAAAACATGATCTCTATAAATATATAAGACTTTTGAAAACAAGAGAATCATGTAAGTGATGAATTTTTCATTGAAACATTTTATCGAACACTTGGCGGGCGTCAAAATTAGAAAATGATATATATAGCCCTTGTAAATGTAATCAAGCCAAGTTTTTCATCACCAAATGAAATTTAACAAATATCATTCATCAACAATCAATAAGCTCATCACAAAAATATATGAATTGCATCAAGAAAAATACATATAAGCCACAAACTCAAGGGTTCAACCCAATTGAGCTAAAGAGAGTGAAATTCTTACCATTCGATCGGTAAAGATGAGCAATGATGATGATAATCGAGCTAGACAATCCCCAAAATATATAATTTATGCAATAAAACACATTTGAAGTGAATTGTGTGTGAAAATGTCAAAGGGGACGAAAATAGAGTTGAAGGGCCAGAATGCCAAAGTCTGGAAACAGAAACAATTTTAACCAAAAAAATCTCCAAGGGCGACCGGTCCAGGGCATGGGCAACCGGTCGAGCTGGTGGGCGACCGGTCGGCCCCTGCCCTGGCAGCCCACTGTTTTCAGTTCTGTTTTGAAATCCAAAATTTGATCCAAAAATCCAATTTTTTCGCTCCTAAGTTTTAAAAACATGCAAAATGCAAACGTAGACCTCATTCAATATACATTATGTCATAATCAAGCTCGAAATGAGGTAAAATACTCGGAGATAAATGAACAAATGTCCGCGAGTTAACTTTGAGATGGGATTTAATCATATCTCAAGTTTTTGTTAAAAATGTAATCCCTTAGAAAGATGTCGAATCTCAATATGTTTAGTTCGATTATGACGAACCATATTTTGAATAATTTTCACCGGACTTGTTATCCCGAAAAATAAGAACATTTTAAAGCTTTGGATACACAAGTCATATGAAGAAGTGCCTTTCAAATATTTGAAAATTTCTTTTAACGACACTTTAATGAGATTCGTTGGGATAGTTTTTGAAGTCGAGTATATAGACATAAGGCATATGGAATGTCGAGTCTATAGGAATACTACAAGAAAACATACCTCGAATTTGTTTGTCAATCAATATGCCTACTTCAACCTTTTGTCAATTTCTTCATTGGTAGCCATAGAGGTTGAGATGATTCTTCCTTCTTCAATGCCTAACTCCTTCAAGAGTTCTTTTGAAATATAACCATCTACTTGGCATTGAATAATTTGAAGTCCAAGCAAGAAATTGAGCTCCCCCATCATGCTCATTTCAAGTACACCTTGCATCAACTTGGAAAAATATCTTCTTCTTGAAAATACCTTCGAGCTACTAACCTCGCCTTAGTTCGACCAATGTTGCCTTGGTCATCGAGTTTGTTCCGGAATATCCTTTTTGTCTTCTTCATCACTATCATCATAGGGCATCCAATTGATCTAAGGTGTTCATAATAGAACATTTACATCCAAATATTTTGAGGTAACTAATATTTGGAGTACTTCATTTCTCATCTACACAACTTAACAAACTCATTAATGGCATCGCTTATATAAGCAAGAAAAAATAGCCCAAGTGTAAAAACATGCCTCAATCATCAATCACAAAATATCTTGCATAAGAGCATAGTAGAAATAGACACTATATATATAGACCATGAAACAAGAAACACATACTATGCATTTAGAAGATCATCAAGAGTTTAATAAATCATGCAAGTTCAAATAAGCTTAAGAAAGCTATAAAGGTCTCTTTTGAAATTTGAAAATCCGATAGCATATAGTTGAGACCTCATTTAAAAGAAGTATTTGAATAAGAGTTGACAAAGCAAATATGTGCAATCAAATATCGAATAGTGCCTTTCAAAAAATCCTCTTAATGGCACTTGTATGAAATACTATGAAAAACAAGCACATAGGCACATGGGAATACATATATCGAGTCTATAAGAGTAAGAATAACACAAGCAAACGTACCTCGATAATTTATGCCTTTCTTGACAAGTAATGACATAAATGGTCATTTGTGAAAATATGTAAATCCTACACAATTCTTAAAACAAATCTAGCACAAGTCATAATGATAAAAGTGTAGGCTAAGAGATATCACAAGTAAGCTCATGCCATAAAAATCCATAAGAGATGATAATACACTTTAGTCTATAAAAATGCACAAGAGTTTTAAAAACAACATGTAAGGTCTCCTTTTCAAAGAATTTTAAAAACACACATATATATTGAAGACCTAAAAAAAATCAATACTTGAAAACTCATGTTGCAATAAAGACACAACTAAAAACATGCATAACAAAATAAAATGCATATTTTAAATGGGGAAATACGGGTTACCAATTACGCCATTTTAATGGGTTGTGCCGTTCCCATTGTTGATGATATCTTCCCCTTGAGAAGTCACTTTGTTGATGATGACTTCTTTGATTACTCCATTTCCAAGGTTTGTTGCCTTCCCATTGTTGAAGGTCTCTTCTTCTTTGAAAATTATCTTGTTGATGATGTTGATCGCGAAAATCTTACCGCAAGCGTACGGTGCCAAGTTTTAGTATAGGTTTTGAAAGTAGGGTTATCGTCTCCACAGGGATTGTTACCGAATTTTATACTAAGTATTATAATTAAAATAGCTTAATTCTATCTAGAAATCGGAAAGAGATGGATTTTTATTAAACTAAAAATAAACTAAAAATAAGCAACTAATTGGTTCAGACAATTAATCAAACACTTGAGAAATGAATTCTAGAGGGTTGATTTCACCTAGTTATCCCCTATATTTTTAATCCAGTTTATTAATCACAAGTTATCAATCTATAAGTCAATATTCCTACCGTTTATCACTTCCTCTCTCGAGTGCCAAGTGATTCTAGGTTCCAATTTCTGATTTCGATATCTCTATAAAAATCATAAATTAAACCCTAATCCGCTCAATGAATATTCTATCACAGGCTTCAAAAGATTCATAAATCTCTCGATTCTATGAAACCCTAAGTTATGCTATTCTATGGCCAGGCATTCAATTACCTCTCTCGAGCGTCAAATTAAACACGCCAAACAATCTAAACTATTGATCAGATAATTCAGATGCAATCAAATCAAATAGCACAAATAGATTAAATAATATGCGAATTTCATAAACTGGAATCAAAACATAGGTTCAAACGTAAGTTACATCAATCCCCTAGAAAGATGGGTTTAGCTCATAATGGATGTACAAAAACTCATGGCGAAATAATTATACATCTCAAAAATTGACAAAGAAAAGCAAAAAAAGAATTGAGAAGAAAAGAGAAGGAATTCTCTCTGTCTCCAGACGAGAAGTGCCTCCAATTGCCGTCCCGAACCCTAACTCTGAGTCTCTTGCCTTGTGTTGTGCTCAAAATAATGTCCGACCCCCTGTTTGTACGTCCCCGTGGTGTATTTATAAGTCGAAGCCCTCGAAAACCCGTCAAAAAAAGCCCAAAATATAACTCGCGCACGTTCAGGCCCATACCGCACAAGGGCAATGGCGCTGGTCGCGCTTTGCCTGCCGCGTTGGGACGTATTGCTGCTGGTCGGGTTGTGCGATGCAGCGCCTAGCCTTGGAGCTAGGCGCTGTAGCGCACCATGCACGCCTATCTTTTTATCGCTGCGCGCCGCCGCACCGCAAATCACCTTGATTGGCCGCTGATTGACGCCGGCAAGTCAAAATAGGGAGGGTGTGATGCAGCGCGCCTAACATCGTCCCACTTCTGCTGGCTGTATATTGGGGCGCTGTAGCGCCACTCCTTTGTAAGTCCAAGCGGCTACGATAATCTAGAGGGGGGGTGAATAGATTATCTCCATCTTTTCGATTTCGCCCTCTTTTTCCAACCGAATGCTCAAGGATAATAACAAAGGTGCGGAATGTAAACAACACACGTCGATTTAAAGAGGTTCAACCCACCTAGGGCCTAATCCTCTACCACCCCAAGGGATGGATTTCGAAAAGAAAAAAGATTTTATTAATAATTACCAAAATTATTACAACAAAATCTTACACCAACACCTTGAAGAGCACCACACTCTTCTTCAACACCACCTTTGAGATTACCACAATCTCACTTGAAGATTACCACAATCTTCAACGGCACCTTGTGAAGATTACCACAATCTTCACCCTTGAAGAAGAGTACCACACTCTTCAACACCTCAACAAGAAGATTACCACAATCTTCTTACACCTAACACTTAGTTCACCCAAGTGTGTTCTTACCACAAGAACACTCACAAGGATATCTTGTGTTTGAATGACGACCACAAATTCAAGATTACAACTCGATAATGAATAATACAATTGAGTGCAAGTGTAATCAAGAATAGCCTAGACCTCAAGAATGTGAAAGTGAATAGCTAGGCAAATTACAACAAGAAATAAGACAATGTAAGAACAAGTGAATTCTTGAGTGTATCTTGTTGTGTTGTAGTTTTCTCTCATCTAGTGTTGCTTCAATTCTTCCTCTATTTATAGAAGATGTCTTGTACACGATAGGCTCCTCTTGGGGACATGAATTCTGTAAAAAATTGCAAGACAATTGAAGAAAAGAGTGTTAGAAATCAATCCCACAAATTAAGGAAATATGTCTGTGCACGACAACGGTTACATTTTCTTTGTCAAAACTTAAGAAGCGACGGTCGCGCACAAATAGACGTTTGAAAAAGAGAATATAAATTTACACAGGGCGACGGCCGACGTAGGGTTCGACCGGTCGTCCCTTACTTCAACCGGTCGCACAACTTCAAAAAACGAAGGGCAAATGTTCTGCTTCAATTTTTGCTCCCAGTGCACCTGGTCGCCCAAGGGTGGACGGTCGACGCCCACCGGTTGCCCTATAGGGCGACGGTTGCCACGACCATTTTCTCGCAAACATGAAGTTTTCTTTTTTCTCAACTTTCAGTGCGGGTTGCCCTATACGGCGACCGGTTGACCTCAAAACAAAAGTGTTGTCCAATTTTATATCGAAAATAGACTTCAAGAAATACTCCAAAAAATAGTGAAAACATTTTAGATGGATCGGGAGTATTAGGACAACATTTAGAAACATTTGTTTTGGTGTAAAAATACATTAATGTAAAAATCATTAAAAGTGTTGTCCAATTTTGTCGAAAATAAAACTTGAAGTTATACTCCTAAAATATTAAAACCATTTTAAATCATTTAGGAGTATTTGGACAACCTTTAAAACCATTGTTTTGGTATAAAACAAAATCATCAAAATCATGATAAAACTATTTATCAAACAATCTCCCCTTTTTGATGATTACAAACCAAAACAATTTGACAAGGCCGATTTTGAAAACAAAACAATTTTGAGAGGCGATTTTGAAAACAAAACAATTTTACTTGGTTAAAAAGAACTATCCGTTGTGAGCGACAACATTCCATGTAATATAAACACAAGGATGGGAGTAGAGATATTTAAACACTTATAGCAAATGCTCCCCTATCAACATGCACAACAAGAGTAATATAGAAGAACTTCAACATAAGCTAAAATCTTAGCTTTTCGATATTGAGCTTAAGTATCAAAAACTTAAAAGCTCCCCCTGTCAAAGATACATCATTAGAACTGTATATAAGTCCATACTACAACCAAAGGACCATGATTCATACATAACCATAATGCACCAAGTGGACTAAATATGATCCACAACTTATGGCTTTATGAAGCCATAACTTATAGCTTCTTTTCGTTAAGCATGACTTAGCTTTTATGAGCTAAAGAGTTTATAACCTGTTTCTCCACCTGTTTCTCCCCCTTTGGAATCATCAAAAAGAATGTTAGCACGATAAATACATCATATATTCATATCAAATAGTACAACTAAACCGATGTATCGAGCTATTTGAGCATTGAAGCTTATAAACCAAATAGGAGGGAAAAGTCGAATCATACGACTTGTAGAGGTTTATGAAAACTCATTTGATTACCAAAACATGATCTCTATAAATGTATAAGACTTTTGAAATCGAGAGAATCATGTAGGTGATGAATTTTTCATTGAAACGTTTTATCGAACACTTGGCGGGCGTCAAAAATAGAAAATGTTATATATAGTCCTTGTAAATGAAATCAAGCCAAGATTTTCATCACCAAATACAATTTAACAAATATCATTCATCAACAATCAATAAGCTCATCACAAACATATATGAATCACATCAAGAAAAATACATATAAGCCACAAGCTCAAGGGTTCAACCCAATTGAGCTAAAGATAGTGAAATTCTTACCATTCAATCGGTAAAGACGAGCAATGATGATGATAGTCGAGCTAGATAATCCCCAAAATATATAATTCATGTATCAAAACTCATTTGAAGTGAATTGTGTGTGAAATTTGCAAAGGGGACGAAAAATGGCCAAAATGTGTCAAAGTGACGAATGTCAAGACAGAACCATTTTAATCCAAATTATAGCCTAGGGGCGGTCGAGGTTGAGGGCGACCGGTCGACGTTGAGGGCGACCGGTTGCCCTCAACCTTTTTCAAATTTCCCACTGCATCTGTTAGTTTTTCCAAAATCCGAATTTTCAACCAAAAATTCGATTTTTCGCCCCTAAGTTTTAAAAACGTGCAAAATGCAAACATAGACCTCATTCAATATACATTATGTCATAACCAAGCTCGAAATGAGGTAAAATACTCGGTTAATGATCAAAAAGTCCGCGAGTTATCCTTGAGACTAATTAAACACATCTCAAGTTTTTGTTAAAAATCACAATCCCTTAAAAATATATCGAATCTCAATATGTTTAGTTCGATTATGACGAACCAAATTTTGAATACGAATAATCGTATAATAGATACCAAACTTGTTATCCCGAAAAAAATAAGAACGTTTTTAAATCTTTGGATACAACAAGTCATAAGAAGAAGTGCCTTTCAAATATTTGAAAATTTCTTTTAATAAAGACTTTAATGAGATTCGTTGGGATAGTTTTTGAAGTCGAGCATATAGACATAAGGCATATGGAATGTCGAGTCTATAGGAATAATACAAGAAAACATACCTCGAATTTGTTTGTCGGCCGATATGCCTTTCTCAACCTTTGTCAATCTTTAGCCATAGAGGTTGAGATGGTTCTTCTTCCTTCAATGCTTAACTCCTTCAAGAGTTCTTATATAACCATCTTCTTGGCATTGAATAATTTGTAGTCCAAGCAAGAAATTGAGCTCCCCATCATTCTCATCTCAAGCTCACCTAGTATCAACTTAGAAAAACATATCTTGCACAAATATTCATTAGTAGCACCATAAATATTATCAAAAAAATTTGCACAAGTAAACAACCTTGCTCTTTTTCAAAACAAGGAGTGTAGTATCAACTTTACCTTTTGTAAAATCATTTTGCAAAAATAGCTAAGTCTATCAATTGTACAAGGCCTTTTATAAAAATCATTTGGCCTAAAATTTTAGACTCCGATAGACTTATATTTGAATAAAAACCATTTAGAAAGTTGGATTTAACATCCATTTGGTAAAGCTTGAAATTTTCTTTAAAACAAGAATGGGCAAGTAAAATGCAAATAGCTACTAAATGTGCTATGAGTGCAAATGTTACAACAAAAATAATTACCTTCTTCTTGAAAATACCTTCGAGCTACTAACCTCGCCTTAGTTCGACCAATGTTGCCTTGGTCATCGAGTTTGTTCCGGAATACCCTTTTTGTCTTCTTCATCACTATCATCATAGGCCATCCAATGATCTAAGGTGTTCATAATAGAACATTTACATCCAAATATTTTGAGGTAACTAATATTTGGAGTACTTCATTTCTCATCTACACAACTTAACAAACTCATTACCGGCATCGCTTATATAAGCAAGAAAAAATAGTCCAAGTGTAAAAACATGCCTCAATCATCAATCACAAAAATATCTTGCATAAGAGCATAGTAGAAATAGACACTATATATAGACCATGAAGCAATAAACACATACTATGCATTTAGAAGATCATCAAGAGTCTAATAAATCATGCAAGTTCAAATAAGCTTAAGAAAGCTACAAAAGGTCTCTTTTGAAATTTGAAAATCCGAAAGCATATAGTTGAGACCTTATTTAAAATAAGTATTTGAACAAGAGTTGATACGGCAAATATGTGCAATCAAATGTCGAATAGTGCCTTTCAAAAAATCTAAAAATCCTCTTAATGGCACTTGTATGAAATACTATGAAAAACAAGCACATAGGCACATGGCAATACATATATCGAGTCTATAAGAGTAAGAATAACACAAGTAAACGTGCCTCGATAATTTATGCCTTTCTTGACAAATAATGATAAAAGTGTAGGCTAAGAGATATCACAAGTAAGCTCATGCCATAAAAATCCATAAAAGATGATAACACACTTTAGTCTACAAAAATGCACAAGAGTTTTAAAAACATCATATAAGGTCTTCTTTTTCAAAAATATTTTAAAAGCACAAGTATATATTGAAGACCTTAATTAAAAAATAAATATTTGAAAACTCATTTTGCAATTAAGACACAAATAAAAGCATGCATAATAACAAAATAAAATGCATATTTAAATAGGGAGATACGGGTTACCAATTACGCCATTTCCATGGGTTGTGTCGTTCCCATTGTTGATGATATCTTCCCCTTGAAAAGTCACTTTGTTGATGATGACTTCTTTGATTGCTCCATTTCCAAGGTTTGTTGCTTTCCCATTGTTGAAAGTCTCTTCTTCTTTGAAAATCATCTTGTTGATGATGTCTTTGCCATTTCCAAGGATTGTGTTCTTCCCATTTTTGATTATACGCTCTTCTTGGAAATTGGCTTTGTTGAGAGTAGTTTCTCCTTCTTTGATCAAATGAAACGTTCATTTGATGTTTTCTTGGTGGCATGAATTTTCTCCGATTTTTGCTTTGTCGGGTACCTAATATTACATTGTTTTGTGGTACCCTCATGTGTTTGGCTACGATAATCTAGAGGGGGGTGAATAGATTATCTCCATCTTTTCGATTTCGCCCTCTTTTTCCAACTGAATGCTCAAGGATAATAACAAAGGTGCGGAATGTAAACAACACACGCCGATTTAAAGAGGTTCAACCCACCTGGGCTTAATCCTCTACCACCCCAAAGATATCCGGGATGGATTTCGAAAAGAGAAAAAGATTTTATTAATAATTACCAAAATTATTACAACAAAATCTTACACCAACACCTTGAAGAGCACCACACTCTTCTTCAACACCACCTTTGAGATTACCACAATCTCACTTGAAGATTACCACAATCTTCAAACGGCACCTTGTGAAGATTACCACAATCTTCACCCTTGAAGAGTACCACACTCTTCAACACCTCAACAAGAAGATTACCACAATCTTCTTACACCTAACACTTAGTTCACCCAAGTGTGTTCTTACCACAAGAACACTCACAAGGATATCTTGTGTTTGAATGACGACCACAAATTCAAGATTACAACTCGATAATGAATAATACAATTGAGTGCAAGTGTAATCAAGAATAGCCTAGACCTCAAGAATGTGAAAGTGAATATCTAGGCAAATTACAACAAGAAATAAGACAATGTAAGAACAAGTGAATTCTTGAGTGTATCTTGTTGTGTTGTAGTTTTCTCTCATCTAGTGTTGCTTCAATTCTTCCTCTATTTATAGAAGATGTCTTGTACATGATAGGCTCCTCTTGGGGACATGAATTACGTAAAAATTGCAAGACAATTGAAGAAAAGAGTCATTAGAAATCAATCCCACAAATTAAGGAAATATGTCTCCTGCACAACGGTTACATTTTTTGTCAAACTTAAGATGCACCCGTCGCGCACAAATAGACGCGTTTGAAAAAGAGAATATAAATTTACACGGCGACGTCGGCCGACGGGTTCGACGTCGCCCCTTACTTCAACCGGTCGCACAACTTCAAAAAACGGGGCAAATGTTCTGTTTCAATTTTTGCTCCTGTGCACGGCCGCCCAAGATGGACGGGCCGACGCCACCGGTTGCCCTATAGGGCGCGACCGGTTGCCCTGACCATTTTCTCGCAAACATGAAGTTTTCTGTTTTTCTCAACTTTCGTGTGCGGGTTGCCCTATACGGGGACAGGTTGACCTCAAAACAAAAGTGTTGTCCAATTTTATATCGAAAATAGACTTCAAGAAATACTCCGAAAAATAGTGAAAACATTTTAGACAGATCGGGAGTATTAGGACAACATTTAGAAACATTTGTTTTGGTGTAAAAATACATTAACAGAAAATCATTAAAAGTGTTGTCCAATTTTGTCGAAAATAAAACTTGAAGTTATACTCCGGAAAATATTAAAACCATTTTAAATCATTTAGGAGTATTTGGACAACCTTTAAAACCATTGTTTTGGTATAAAACAAAATCATCAAAATCATGATAAAACCATTTATCAAACATCCTTTTCCCTACGTACTGTACCATTTTTCACAGCGCGGGGGTTTTGGCGCTGCGGCGCTCGTAAGTGACCCAATTTTTCCCATTTTTCAACTTCTAAAATGCGATATTCACCGTCTAAACACGTTTTTCACCATTTTTGCTCAATTTCGGCTACCAAGTCCAGTCCCGATTCTCGAACGACACCAAATGACACAAACTCGACTTAAACGAGACTAAAATACCCAAAACAATGCAAAATCCTAGTCTAGAATACTCAATACGTTGGTATAAAACCAACTTAACAAATACCCCCAAACTTAGATGTTTGCTTGTCCTCAAGCAATTACAGACTCTAAAAAACGACAAACATGAATGAAACAAAAATAAAGACGACTGACTCAACAAACCAACTGCGAAACTTCACAACCAAACTCATTCGTCAAATTTCGTTTTACTATCAATCAAGCACGTATTTTCACAAAGTGATCATGAAGGTGGAATGTTCATGCCAACTCCGTTTTCATTATCCAGATAGACTCACGCAATCAAGTGTTTTCAAAATGATCCACTTTTTGAATATAGAGATGAGATGTTTACCGGACTCCATAGGCTTGTCTTTCACACTAATCTCCACTAATGTAGGCTAATGTAACACAAGGATCAATAGGACTTTTAAAGCTTGTAATGTGGGCTTAGGGTAAGGTAGAAAAATATGGGATTAAGTGGCTCAAATCACCCAAACACACAATTATCACTTTTAATCAACAATCAACACTACCCTTCACTTTTAGACATCCCCAATATTTATGAACCATCAATCCCCTGATTTTTCTCTTTTTTTTTTGGAACCCCCAAACTTATTCTTTTGCATACATAGGGTTTCATATTTTCTTTTCTCGGGCAACTTTATTCAATTAAATACATGCCCTTCTCATCATACCCTCCTCAACCTTCAACATTTTTCTATACTTTGTGTGTATGAGTGATGGGTAATTAGGATTTTCACATTTAGGCTCTGGGTATTAGATTGGTTGCCAAAGAAACGGGTTTATAAGGCTCAAAGGGGGACACTAGGGAAAATAAAATACAAAGGTAGGCATTTTAGGCTCTGGCTTGTCCAAAGATGGCCTAAATCACTTCCTCAATGTTACTTCAACTAGGATTTCGCCTCGACTAGTGATCAGACAAGTTCTAGAATCCGGTGGGATCATAAAGGAACCACTCAATTGCATAAATCATCCCCAAATAAATCAACAGAGTTAAGCACATAGATGGAATTAATGGAAAGAAGATTAAATCACAGTTCAACACATGCTCTCTTGACCGTTCAACTCATATTCGACAGATTCACTTAGTCATGCAGTTTCACAGTTTTACCGACGACCCGTCTCGACTCTAGACTCTTTTTTTTCGTTTTTTTTTTGTTTTTGACTCAAGACTCGACTCGATGAATAAAAATCTGCACCCCCCCCAAACTTAAAACGACATTGTCCCCAATGGAGAGGTGGGAAAAAGGACTTTCCTGGTAGCCGAGAAGCGAAGGCTCCTTAAGTCATGTGGTACTACTACGTGTAGGAGGTGTCTCGTATAAGCTCACAATGCATCCTAGCGCACAAGTTCGTGGGTGTTGTATGCCTCCGAGGTGTGGTCTTGTTCTTCCCATTCGCCTTAGTCCGGTCCCTCTTTGGTTTCGCATTTTTGCAACCTAGCAAGGTAGACAAAAAAACAAAACTCGTGGAACCAAGGAATTCGGTTATAGGTGAGAAATCGAAAATCAAAGCCCATACATAATACACCCAAGTAGAAAATATAATGCCATGTCAAAAAGATAAGCATAGAAATGTAATATAGCACTAAACATTTTGAAACTATCATTGGGGCATTTTATCAAACACCTCATATGCATGAATTTGGGCAAGGATAGTGAATGCAATGGATAACTCAATTCAATCAAAAAATCAGCACCAAGCTTAAGTCTAGCATGAACAACCAATCCACAAATCAACTACAATTATCCTAACACTACTACAATCCAACCACACAACAATCACAAGATGGGGAAAATGGGGTGGGGTTTGGAAAGTTGCAAGTTTTCTGGTCGGGTTAGGTTGTGCGCCTGCAGCCTTGAGCTAGGGCGCCGCAGCCCTGCATGTCCGCTTCCTATCGCCGTTTTACCGCTCGATGCTTGCTGCCCGCAAATCACCCGCCGCTGCTTGATTGACGCTTCTGCGTTGGCTGGGAGGGGGCGCGCTGCAGCCTTAACGCCGTCTCACTTCTCAGGCCGTCAGATTGGGGCACCGCAGCCCTTGCTTTGGTGCTTTGCAGCCGCACTCCTTTTCCCTACGTCTTCGTACCATTTTTCACCCTCGCTGCGGCGCGGGGTTTTTTAGCGTGCGGGCGCTAGTAAGTGACCCAATTTTTCCCATTTTTCAATTTCTAAAATGCGATATTCACCGTCTAAACACGTTTTTCACCGTTTTTGCTCAATTTCGGCTACCAAGTCCAGTCCCGATTCCCGAACGACACCAAATGACACAAACTCAACTCAAACGACACTAAAATACCCAAAAAACAATGTAAAATTCTAGTCTAGAATACTCAATACGTTGGTATAAAACCAACTTAACAGATGTCTTTGCCATTTCCAAGGATTGTGTTCTTCCCATTTTTGATTATATCCTCTTCTTGGAAATTGGCTTTATCGAAAATAGTTTCTCCTTGTTTGATCAAATGAAACGGTCATTTGATGTCTTCTTGGCGGTATAAATTTTCTTCGATCATTATTTCGCCGGGTACCTAATATGACATTGTTTTGTGGTACCGTCATGTGTTTGGGTCCATTGGGGTTAGTCTTGAGACTTTTAGGTCTCCAACAATAATTAGAGCTATTTCTAGCCCGACAAGTATTTACCGTATGACCCTTTTTACCATAATAAAAACATGTAATAATTCTAGAGCATAATGACCAATATGCATAGTGACCGATGTTCTAAAAATCCCCTAGGCGGCCGCCTGGTGGGCCTAGCGCTAGGCGGCCACCAGCGCCGGATTTTTGCCTGGCGACCACCTGGCGGTCCAGTCCTGGCGGCGCCAGCGCCTAGCGCCTCCTAGCGGGCTAAAGGCGGCTAGCGGGCCTAGGCGGTCTAGGCGGCCTATATGTTTTTTTTTTTTCAAATGCTAGCAAAACGACTCCAACTAGTGAAAGTAGCACCAACAACTCCAAAATTCATTTAAGTGAAATTGAATATATATAATTTTCTTAATAAAAAAATGAAACAAAATTTTTGTGGTCCGGAAATCTTTCCATTGATAATTTGATATTATATAAATCAATGCAATATTTGTTAATGTATTGTATTTTAGATGATTTATAGTTTTATTAGATTATTGGTGTTGAATTACTTTAAACTTTAAAGCTTAAATATTAGATATGTTCAAAAACAATTTAAATATCATTTATAGACTTTACAGTTATGTAGTATGGGAATTATTCATAAAATTGTATATATATTTAAGGCTCCGCCTAGTCCCCGCCTAGTCCCCCGCCAGGCCTTCTAGGCGCTAGGCCCCTGTCCGCCGCCCGACTAGCGCCTAGCGCTTTTTAGAACACTGATAGTGACTTGATCCTTTTTCATATGATTAACAACATTAGGCTTATGATCAAGTCCTTTATCACAGTTATGAATATCAACAATATTGGACATTTTATTGGTACTCAAGTTAGATTTTAATAAATCCTTTTTCATGCAATCAATATTCTCAACAAGAGTATTATTTTCTTTCTCAAGATTTCTAACTTTATCAAGAGTGGTGGTGTGAGTACATGATAGTGATTCATAGGAAGTAAATAAACTATCCTTATCATTTTTCAAAACAATGAATTCCTTTTTCAAGTTTTTGTATTTAACAAGTAAGTCTTGAAATTCATTTTGAAGTTCATCAAAATCATTTTGCAAATCACTATAATCATTTTGTATAACAATATCATAGGAAGTAGAGGGTTTAAGACATACCTCGTTTTCTTCTTCGATGCCCATTAGGCATTGTTCAACTTCTTCATCATGGGAGGTTGTAGAAGGCTCATCCCATGTTGTTGGATTTGATGTTGTATCCATTTGTGAAGTAGATGCTTTTGAATTGCTCCTTTCATTTGCATATACTTCATAGATGGCTTCTAATTTTTGCCATACTTCATGTGCCGATCGAATACCTACAACATGATCAAATTCCAAAGTAGTAAATGAACAATACAAAATATTAAGAGCTTTACCATTTAAGGAGATGATTCTCTTCTCTTCATCATTGAGCTCTTTGAAGCCTTTAGAGGTGTGTGGTGTATTCTTCGTTGGAATGGATTCTCCATTGATGACAGTATTCCAAATATCGAACCCGCAACTTTGTAAATAGCATTCCATTCTTTCTTTCCAAAATGTAAAGTTCTTCGAATCAAATAGTGGTGGCTTGGTGGTGGAGGGGCCGGTAAGATGAGCTTCGTTCGTAGCCGACGATCGTTTCTCTTCACTCACGATGTGAAACGAGCTTGCCAAAGAGTTTGGCTCTGATACCACTTGTAAGTCCAAGCGGCTACGATAATCTAGAGGGGGTGAATAGATTATCTCCATCTTTTCGATTTTGCCCTCTTTTTCAAACCGAATGCTCAAAGACAATAATAAAGGTGCGGAATGTAAACAACACACGTCGATTTATAGAGGTTCAACCCACCTAGGGACTAATCCTCTACCACCCCAGTATATCCGGGATGAATATCAAAAAGAAAAAAGATTTTATTAATTTACCAAAAATTAATACAATACCAACTTACAACAACACCTTGAAGAGCACCACACTCTTCTTCAACACCACCTTTGAGATTACCACAATCTCACTTGAAGATTACCACAATCTCCAACGGCACCTTGTGAAGATTGCCACAATCTTCAACTTTGAAAAATACCAAATTCTTCAACACCTCAATAAGAAGATTACCACAATCTTCTCACACCTAACACCTAGATCACTCAATTGTGTTCTTACCACAAGAACACTCACAAGGATATCTTGTGTTGAATGATAACCCAAAAATTCAAGATTACAACTCGATAATTGATAATACAATAGAGTGCAAGTGTAATAAAGAAAAGTCTAGACCTCAAGGATGTGAAAGTGATAAGCTAGGCAAATTACAACAAGAAATAAGACAATGTAAGAACAAGTGTATTCTTGAGTGTATCTTGTTGTGTTGTAATTTTCTCTCTTAATGTGTTGCTTCAATTCTTCCTCTATTTATAGAAGATGTCTTGTACATGATAGGCTCCTCTTGGGGACATGAATTCTATAAAAAATTGCAAGACAATTGAAGAAAAGAGCTGTTAGAAATCAACCCCACATTTTAAGGAAATATGTCTGCTGTCAAACGGTCATATTTTTTGTCATTAAAGCACAGGCGCACGTCGCGCACAAATAGATATTTTGAATCTGTTTCATCAAATTAACACGGGCGACCCGCCGATGTAGGCTTCGACCGGTCACCCCCATCCACAACCGGTCCCCCTGATATAATGAAGAACATGAGAGATATCTCACGTGCAGGCACCGGTCGACCCAAGGGCGACCGACCCCCTGGGCGACCGGTCGTCCTGCTCAAAAAAAACTTCAGGCCCAAATTCTGTTTCAACGTACTCTTCAGGTACGGGTTGCCCTATAGGGCGATCGGTTGGCCTCAAAACCAAAGTGTTGTCCAATATTTTATCGAAAATAACTCCAAGAAATACTCCAAAAAATAGTAAAACCATTTTAAATCATTTAGGAGTATTTGGACAACCATTAAAAGAACATTGTTTTGGTGTAAAAACAAAATCATCAAAATCATGATAAAACCATTTATCAAACACTGATATGAATTGACGGACTGACTGGGTTGGCGTCACACTTTCATGCGCAATCAATCGATCCAATTTAACGAATCGATCAAGTTAACTAATATTAATAAAACTATTAAGTATAAGAAAATGTCATTGCACATTTTGGCATCAAAACTCATGAAACGATTTTACTGCATAAAAGTATAAGCCCCACTTGCACACACTCACCACACCCACTGAGAATTTTTTGTCTCATTCCCACCTTTTTTTTTTCAACCAGAGGATGAGGTTCCGCCGGAAGAAGACCACGGGGAATATTTCGAAGCTACTGATTAGCTCTCTATTGTGTTGGACTATTGTGACAAATTGAATTTTATGGTTTATTTATGTATGGACATGTTCTAAGCAATTTCCTTGTAATAGCTGGGCATAGGATCCGTATGAAGTATGACTGTGATGAGGATTGTATTTTATTTTCTAATTCCACTTTGCGATCGTATTTCGACTTAGTTTATTTAATATTCACTCTATTTTGGGATTTTACTATTTCGCTTTTGGGTTATATTAATGAATAAATGAACCGGCATGATAAACCGGCAATAGTTAGACCGTCCGAGTCACGACTCCCGATTTTAGGGCGTGACATATTCTGCCCCATCTTAGATTAAATTAAATACATAAAAATGAAAAAAAAGGAGAAAATTATATTTATAATATATTTATAAAATATTCTTTATAAAAATTGTTATCATCAATTTATAAATGTTAAATATAATATAAGAATATATATAATATATGTAAAATATATATTTAAAAAATAAAAATTAGGGACAGTGCAGGGCAGGACGAAGTAGATACCCAGACGCACTTCGCCCCGCCGCGGATAAGGGACGGGGTGCTCCAAACGGGGCGGGGCAGGCGAAATTGCCATCCCTAATGAAAACTACTCTTAAAAACACAACCAAACAAGACTTATGTATCTAGCAACCAAACAAGACTTATGTATCTAGAAGGCATGGATTTCCCTTGATAAGAGTTCAGATTTATTGCATGAGAGTGCTGTGAAATTCTGGTTTCTGTTTTCTTGGTGGACAATATTTCAAATTTGTGTTCTTAAAGTAATTCCAATAATTAACTCCAATAAAAATAGTCCAACACATGCTGAGAATATCTAGGTGAGGTGAGGAGAAGAAGAATCAAAGATGTTTACTTTCATGACAATTATCAGCATATGGTAAACTTTTGCAAACTACTTCAATGTCTAAAATACCTCATATATATATTTTTTGTTTGACTAATTGCGATCACGTGAAAACCTCTGACTTAATCTATGATGTTTTGAAATGACCATAAGATAATAAAAAAGATAATTTTAATTTGCCCATTTGTGATTTCTATTTTACCCACTTAACTTTGAATTATATTACTTACCCCTGAACTTTGCAAATTATTGCACTTAGCCTATACTTTCAAAATTTAACCCTCATTGTTAGTCGATTGTATTTAGTTGTTAAATCTCAAACAATTATTTGGATCAATTTTCTCTTAAAATCTCCACACATTTAGTCAATATATAAATAATATTAAAAAAAACAACAACAAACTAAGCCTTAATCCCACTATGTGGGCCGGCTATATGGACCATGTCATCATTTACGGTCAAAAGTCATATTTTTATTTATTTTTAAATATAACATTTCTTTTTTAATAGTTTCCTTCCAAGTTTTTTTAAGTCTGACTCTGCTTTTTTATTTGGGATAAATAATAGTAAATTTTATGAATAAACCTAGACTATGATATCACTTTCAGAGATCACAAAATAACATAATTATAAAGGTTAAGGGGTAAATTTAGAAATTATAGATTAAATGCAATAATTTGCAAAGCTCAGGAGTAAAATAGAACAATTCAAAATTAAGTGGGCAAAGTAGAAATATTTTGCAAATTATAAAAAACAAAAAAACTGTAATCAGACAAAAAAGTCCAACTTCCAATCCAAAGGTTTCCCCACAATAAGTCCAACATAACCATAAGGTGGCATGTCAGTATGTCACATTATGTCCAGGTTCAATGTATCTATCTATGCATTTCCCACTTATTTCCAAATTCATTACATAACATCAAGGTACCAACTTCTCATCACATTGCCACCTTAAACAAAACCCATCACCCATATTTCACTCCACAAAATCAAATCCACCATGGGAGAAGTAGACCCAGCTTTCATCCAAGCCCTGGAACACAGACCCAAACCCGGCCAAACCATCAAAGCCAAAGGCATCCCTTTAATCGATCTCTCCCCGGCCCTGGAATCCAATTCCAGGGCCGCCCTGGAAATCCTAGCCGCCGAAATTGGCGACGCGTGCGAGAATTGGGGATTTTTCCAGGTTATCAACCACGGCGTGCCGTTGGAAGCCCGGCAGAAAATCGATTTGGTTTCCAGGGAATTTTTTGCTCTGCCGAAAGCAGAGAAAAGAAAGGTTTCCAGGGATGAGGTGAACCCTACGGGATATTATGACACTGAGCATACGAAAAATGTTAGGGATTGGAAAGAAGTGTTTGATGTCACGGTTCAGGTCCCGACGGTTATACATGATCCTGATGATAAGGAGATGAAAGAAATGATTAATCAGTGGCCTGAAATCCTCCGGAAATGAGGTAATTAAGTTTGCTGATTATATGAAGGATTTCAGAAAACTTGTCTTCTGCTGGATTTCTCACTTTTACTGTCTCTAGGGGTAATTACAAAAGACCCTATGAGGTTTGGGCCGATTGAAAAAAAAATGTTATCCTTTAAAATTACAAAAATCTCCCTCAAGTTTGATCATATTTTAAATTTAAGAGGGTAATTCTAATATTTTCAGAAATATTAGGAAGTTTTGAAATGTTTTAGGGTAATTCTAATATTTTCAGAAATATTAGGGAGGTTTTAAAATTTTTTTTCTTATGAAGGAAAAAAAATAAAACATCAAAGAAGTTTTTTGCAATTTTCAAAAACTTGTGATTTTTTTGTAATTAGCCCAAATCTCATGGGTGTTTTTGTAATTATCTCTTTAATTCTATTCTAGGAAAATGACAAAAATAATCCCATAAGTTATGGCCACTCGCATTTAACTCCTAAGTTTTGAAGTTCTCGTTTTAGTCCTATAAATTCCTAATAGTTGTAATTTTGGTCCTTAGGGGTGGGTCCCCTTATACTTTCAATGCCCAAAATGCTCTTATTTGTTTAAATGACTTATTTGGGTAAGTCTTGGCGCAAAGATAGGTGGCATGGGTTGGGATGGGTATCACTGCCACTCCTTGGGTACTTGTCTCGCCCCACATATTCTTTTAATATATTTAATATATATTTTCATTTTGCATTTATAATATATTATAACGTAATTTTTATCTCTTTAATATTATATCTAATATTTATAAATTAAAAATAATAATTTTCGTAAAGAATATTTTATAAACATAATAAAAATAAATATTTTTTCCTTTATTTCTTTTTTCTATTTAAGTTAATTTAATTTGGGTCGTGGGTCGCGTCGCCCTGCCCACTGGCGGAGGCAAAGGGGGGCCAACCTGGCCCTGGGCCCCCTTTTAAATTTTTTTTCCTATGTAATTTTTAAGAAAAAATATATTAGTTAATATTTACAAGGTTTTTCTTTTGTTTTCCATCTGATCCACCCCAATTTTGTGTATGGACCTACTCCGAAAAAAATCCTGGCTACGGCATTGGCCCCGCCCCATTCTAAGGACGGGTGGGTCTGGGCCATTAGATACCCCTCCCCACCCCGCTCCATTGTCATTCCTAGCTGAAATGCATCGCTCAACCACTTCGGTCCAAAACCTGGGGCGGTTGGGTCAGCCCACCTGGTCCAGTTGCATTTTGTCAGCTCTAATACGAATGTGTTGGATCTAGTTGTGATTTCACATATGTCGTGTTGTATATTTTTGACCTTTTAGCTTAATTTGTGCAATTGGTTGAAATTGCCACCTCCAAATAAATATAAGACTATAATTGCTTACTTCTAAAAGTTACGGGTCTAAAATATTATTTTTTTGCTATAAGGTTAAAATGGTCAAGTACTAAGTTTCTACTTTCAAATTTACTTGACTAAAATGCGAATGACCATAACTTATTCGACTAAATTTGCATTTTCCCCTTCTATTCTAGAAGTATACCGGGTAAGAAATTGGCTAACAACTGTACTGTTTCTTTTATTTACATTTGTTGATGAACAGTAATACGTAAATAAGAGTTAATTATAAAAAAAATACTCTTGAAATTAGGTCTAATGACAAAAAAAACCCGATTATTTTCAAAATGACAAACAACCCATTGATAGTTATTTTTATTTTACAAATTGCACCTCAATATGGATATTTATTAAGAAAATGCAACCTTGAAAGTCTTTGTATACATATGATAACTGTAATTTTGAAAGATAATTGATTTTCTTTGTAATTAATTAGTCAAATCTCAATGATAGTTTTAGTAATTATATCGTCAAATGGATTCAAATTTCTTGTTCAATAGATGAATGACATGTATAGATATACAAAATAATCAACGATCCATATTTATCTGAATGGTACGTGTTATTCATCGAGCATGAAATATGTTCCGAATTGAGTAATTCAATGTAGTGCCCTTTATAGCTTTCTTGAACATTATTGCGGAAAATAACAATTTAATCGAAATACTCTAAAGGATGCTTGAAATACGGAATAATAAGAAAACTCTTATTTTGTTCAAAAACTTTGCAGTGAAAATAAATACTAATAATTGAAATAATTATTTGTCCAAAACATTCATACTGAAAATAAAATGACATTCTAATAAGTCGAACTTTATAAATAAAAGAAACTGAAGGACATGGGTTCCCGAGTCACTTATCCCACCATCTCCTTCCTCATCATTGTTCTCAACTTTCATGGAATGAGCTTAAAAAAACTTAACAAGTAATCTCATGCATGAATGCATGCCTAATAAAATATCTTAACTTACATATCGTTGAAAGACTTTACATTCAATGATTCAAACATATTTAAGGAAATGCATATATTCAATTAATTAGGGAAACACCTTACATTAAATGATTCAAAATAATTTAGGTGAAAACCGTACATGGAAATTCAATTATTCATTCAACTATTATAATTAAGAAAATCCTATATTATCATATATTCAAGTATTCAAAAATAAGATTAAACCTCGCATTCAACTAATCATTCAAACAATGAAACATAATTGGTGGCTAGCCAAATACACACACATAGGACCGATTCTTGTAGTCAATTATGGTAAACTAATAGACTTTAAAATTAATATAATGAAAATCATGTAACAACATTATAAACCTAAATCTACGTGAAAACTAAGAACATTACTTGCATGTTTAACTTATGGATAATAAAATTAATTTCAGGCTCTTTGGAGTCAAACGTAGTCCTAGAAGATTCGCGTGGAAGTTGCCTCTCTTCCTTCTCTCTCTCTCTCTTTTTTTTTTCTCTTTCCCTCTCTACGTTCTCTCCTCACATTATGCGTTTCTTTTTGTGTTCTCAAAGTGTGTTTTTACGTGTCTTATATCTATAGTTTAACCTACTCTCAATTGGACTAGGTTTTGGATACATGAGTTTATTATTAACTTACTAATAATATAAGTCCGATTTAATACTCTAAACTAAGTAAAGGTTCAATTATTTATTATAAAGCTCAAAATAAATTCACAGTCTAATTAAAGTAAACCTTTCATTCTTTGTAATTATTTCATAAAATAAACTAATAACATAATATTAACATTCTTATTAAGGCATAAAATTTAGGATTGTTACATTCAAAATCTCCCAGTTTTAGCATTTTTTTTTGGATAAATTGCAAGAATCAATAAAAAATGAAAATGATGCTACTCACAAAGCCAAGTAGTCACCTGAAGTACCAAAGTAATAGATAACCACAAGCCGTCAAGCCGGTCACAATCATCTTACCTATATATAACGATAATGCAGGGAGGCTTGTGAAGAGTACGCCGCAGAAATGCAAAAACTAGCATTCAACTTACTGGAGCTCATAGCTTTGAGCTTGGGCTTGAAAAAAGATAGGTTGAATGGATTTTTCAAGGATCAAACGACCTTCATCCGGCTAAATTATTACCCGCCATGCCCGATTCCTGATCTAGCTCTTGGCGTTGGTCGACACAAGGATGCCGGGGCATTGACAATTCTTGCTCAAGATGAAGTTGGGGGCATCCAAGTGAAGAGGAAAACTGATGGGGAGTGGATTCTTGTCAAACCCACACCTGATGCCTATATCATCAATGTTGGTGATATTATCCAGGTAAACTTGTATATACATATGGGCTTTGTATTTTGACAACATAATAGTTTGTTGGGATAATTATAGCAATTACCATAAGGTTTAGTCTAATTATAAAAACACTTCAATTGTCTATCAAAATTAAAATTACCCCCTTGAGATGTTTGAGATGGGGACCCATTTGTAATTTTCAAAAAAATCTTGTTTTTTTTTTTTTTAATTAGGCTAAACATCATGGACAGTTTTAAGGAATAATTACAAAAAAAAAAAAGAGAGAGGTTCGAGCTAATGACAAAAACCCATAGATTTTTGAAAATTGCAAAAAATCCCTTTAGGTTGGTTCCGTCTTACATTTTCCTAAATATAGGAGAAATCAAACCTAAGGGATATTTTTGTAATTTTGGAACACATCTATTTTTTTTTTCCGCAATCAGTCCAAACCTCAGGGAAGGTTTTGTAATTATCCCTACTTTTTATAGTTAACACTAATTTGTTTTGGCAATGTTTATCTTGGAAATCATTTGGAATGGCATTGTGAAGGAAATTAAGCTCAAACAACCAAGACAGTGAGACTATGTTTATTTAACTCCCCCAATCACATTTTCTCCGCAACTACTTCCCCATTTACCATTCAAACATACATTACGACTTTTCAATGTATTTTTTTACTGATACACATATTTCTTAATACATCACATCAAACATATTTCCCCCATAAACTTCCCCCAATCACTAAACAAGCATACTCTAACGTTCTTTGTGAAGTGGGTTGGGAAAACAAATGGAGCCCAGATGAAATTATCTTCCCCAAATTTTATCGTGTACTTAGAAATTAGATGGGCTAAAAAATACTCACAGAAATGAGCAGAGTTATTTAACATCACTTGGTATGTGAAAATCTATACAGGTTTGGAGCAATGAAAAGTATCAAAGTGTGGAACACAGGGTGAAAGTGAATTCGGAGAAGGAAAGATTTTCGATTCCGTTTTTCTTCAATCCTGCATTTTATACCATGGTAGAGCCATTGGAGGAGCTGGTGAATGAGCAAAATCCTTCCAAGTACAAAGCCTACAGCTGGGGAAAGTTTCTCAGCACTCGAAAGCTTAGTAACTACAAGAAGCTTGATGTTGAAAACATTCAAATACATCATTTCAAGAACTAGTAATATTACTTGCCCTTTTGGGGCTTTTGGCTGTAAACATATAGATGTGGCTCTCTTGAGTAAAGCCTGTGTGTGTGAATAAATAATTACTTCAGAAATAAAATGATCTATGAAACATTGTAT
Source organism: Rehmannia glutinosa (assembly GCA_016081115.2). Lineage (NCBI taxonomy): Eukaryota > Viridiplantae > Streptophyta > Magnoliopsida > Lamiales > Orobanchaceae > Rehmannia > Rehmannia glutinosa. Next base: position 156,891 of record JABTTQ020001079.1, on the reverse strand, counting down.
GCTCACATTGCTTAAAAAGTTTTTGTGTGTGAATTGTAATCTTTTAGACATGAGAAATGAAATATGAATGCTGTTGCAAACGGTTATTATTGATAAGATACAGAGTATCAAAAAAATTAGAATACTTACTAAAATGACTTAATATGGTTAAAACTCAGATTTAATTGCATTATGAAAATTTGATGGATTTATCTTTGGCAAGTTCTCCCTTCCATTTTACATTCATATGGATCCAGGGTCTGGACTGAATCGGCAAGTTCTTTAGAATGTGTTAATCCCAGGCCAGGCGTACTTCAGCGCGGGCCTGGAAAAATGAATCGGCTGGTTACATGAAACGTGTCTTCACGGACCGTGGCCGGTCCGAATTGGCACATTTAGGCCATGTATGGTTGTATTTCCAACAACCATTTTCCATTTTCCAAATTCCAACTACTCCGAAAATTGGATTTTTGTTTGTTTAGGAAAGTTTTAAGTGGAAATGAGATTATTTTCAATTTTCATTTTTTTTTATGAAAATATTCCTTTGGAAACACATTCAAATAATTTTTTACCACAATCACGCAAATTTACGTGAAAACACACTTCAAAAACTATAACAAAACAAGTTTTCACAATAATCATGCAAATATATGTTAAAATACACTTCAAAAACCATAAACACACATATTTTCATTTTCAAACATAAAATTCAGACAACAAATCAAACATATTCTCAATTACCACATGAAAACCATTTCCAACACTGGAAATTGAAAATTGGACTTCAAAATACATCCATACTTCTTTAGGTTATACTTATAAAAAGTAGACAAATAATTCTCCAACCACTACATTCTCGGCCCAAGGTTCACCGCCGAAGAATTATTGTGAACAACTACACAACAATATAGAACAAGATAACAAAGAACGGAGTAAGAAGATATAATGACTCTTTTCCATCAAGGCCAGATTACTTAAACTGTGATCTTTATATACTGTAGACAGGCCATGAAAAATAAGATATGCATAGTTTTCAAATATGACTTGCATATAATTAAGACAAAGTCACTGATAACCTTCTAGAATCAATACATGTTTGAGGTCAAATCTTAGAAAAAATTCATTGAGTCACATACAATTTGTCATTTGGTGATTAGTCATGGATATCTTGTCCAGGTGCATGAGGGAAAAAAATGGCACACATCTAAGATGTGACATTTGTGATTTAAAAAAAAAACACGCAAATATTATCTCAAGTTAAAATGATTATTTGGATAGCTTACCTAATCATAACTACTACCCTCAAAAAAATGTTAATTAATTGGAAATCTTGATAACTCAGTGGCTTTCGTCTCGCAGCATATAGGTAATTTCTCTATTTTGTCTCATATCCTCTTATTGCCCCTTCTTTTCAACCTTTTGAGTGGAAATATATTCATTACTATGACTTTTTGCCTTTAACTCTTCTTTTTCTACTTCCTTGACAATCTTAAATTTGTTGGGACTTAACAAATGAAATGATCAAGAAAACATTAGCAGCAAGAAAGTAATAAATATATAAAAAAAAAAATTTGACAAACAAACCAATTGTAACAATAATAGATTTTATATGGTTAAGTTATAATTCAGAAATCATCATCTTCTATGATATACATGTTGATTTTATAATATCAATCTTGTAATAGGACATGACTAAAACAACTATTTCAACTCATCGTCGTCTCATGATATTTTCCATGAAAGTGAAAAAACCTATGATGATGATGATTTTGGAATTTTATTTCATTTCTCCTTATGAATGTTGCGACAGGAAATGCATCCAGCGTAAAACTTTGTTTTTTTGCTTTTTGTGAAAAATTTATAGTTTTAACTAATTTTAGACAATTAATTGACGCTATAAACTTCACGCCACCGACCCCACATGATGGAATAAGGTGGAGATGATGATGAAGTTTTAATTCAGAAACTTGCACTCTATTAATTACTTGCACAAAACTTCACCTACAAAATAAACACTCTGATCACAAATACTTCAATCCAGAAACCTTATAAAACAAGCACTTTCACATTAATTTACAGAATCCAAAATATCATCTATTTCAAACAAAAAAAAAAAAAAAACAGCCATGGGAGATCAATTAGAACCTGATTTCATTCAAGCCCTAGAACACCGGCCTAAATCCGGCATTACCGAAGCCAAAGGCATCCCACTAATCGATCTCTCACCATCGACCAACTCCTCAAAATCTGATGATCTGGCAAATCTAGTGGCTGAGATTGGTGATGCGTGCGAAAATTGGGGATTTTTCCAAGTAATCAACCATGGCGTGCCTTTAGAAGTTCGCGAACGAATCGAATTAGCGTCGAGGGAATTTTTTGCTCTGTCGAAAGAGGAAAAGAAGAAGGTGAGCAGGAATGAGGTTAACCTTTTCGGTTATTCTGATTTTGAGATAACAAAGAGTGTTAGGGATTGGAAAGAGGTATTTGATTGCACAATCGAGAATCCGACAGTTATATATGCTTCAGATGAACCTGATGATGGTGAGCTAAAAGAGTTGTATAATCAGTGGCCTCAGTATCCTCCAGATTTAAGGTAATTAAGTTTGAAATGAACTGAACTTTTTTTTTTTTTTTTTTGGATTTATGAAATGAACTGAACTTATTATTTTTTTTTAATAAATTCGGAATATATAAAAATAAAAGAGTAAACAAAGCCAAATAGCTAGAATCTATATATATATATAATAAAGAGAGTCACTTATAAATAGTAACCCAATTTTTTTCCCACCTAAACACTCTTTCCGATATTAGTAAAACACGTTTTTAGCAATTAATGTTAATTTTGTGATATTAAAACTCACGTTTCAATCAAAGCTTAACTTGGTAAAAAACAATATGTCAGATTTGTTTATGGAAGGAAAACTAATCAATTTATTTTCGGTCATATAATAATTACTTATGCAGTTATTGAAAACTTCAGTAATTATGGCAAATTAAAAATTATTTAAGAAAGTTTGAATCAATCAACAATCAAATTAATTTATAATAAATAATAGAAAATTGAACTATTAATTAAATCCGGCTACTTTTGTATGTGATAGTATTGACGATATTGTCAAACATTCCAGAAATATGAGAACTAAATCTTCTCAATTACATTTCGATAATCTCACTTAAAAAACATGCTATACAGTAAACACAAGATTCTTAAAGTAATTAAAGAAAATTGAAATTTTTTATTATTGGTACAATATATATCAAAAATTTGTATTATGGCTTTTCCTTAATTATATTCCTTTGTTCTCCTATAAATATGGATTCTCAAAGCAGCCATTCTTACGGGAAATTTTTTTTACATTTCGAATCACCATATTAATAAATTCCATCAATCTTCTCTTTCATTAGAAAAATTGTCACATGAATAAGGATATCAACATTGGGTAAGCAAAAGTGGTCCATATCCAAGATTGATGTATAGAATCAAAATAATGCAGAATTGTCTAATGTGGACGGTATTGACGAGACTATACTTTTTGGTATGGGACTCGATTTTTAGTTCTTCACATTTAGAAACATAATACAGACATACAATATTAGGGTTTTTTGAGTTTAGTGTACGACTTATATGTAAATGGTTTATTCTATTACTTGGAGGATCATACTGCGAAGCCCTGAAACACAAGATATCAATACGTTAAGTTTGATTGTAAAATTCTCTAATGTTTGTAATTAATGAATAAGACAGATTGAGTGACTTATCCGTATATTTGCTTTCGATGTTTCTTCAGTATCGTTGATTATAAGTTCATAACCTGTAACCAGCCAAATATAGTTTCATATAGGAATATATGTATATGAAGAGTTGGTGCTTTAGGTTTTGTCTAGAATATCTAGATCGTTGGTCGAAATCCAAACGAGCCTAATCAAAGACTTAGTCTAGAAGCTTCAGATCAGTGGGTTGGGCTGTTTAATGGATTTTGACAAAAAAAAATCATATTGGATTCATTTTTTGTTTGGGCTCGAAAAATAAATTTAATTTTTTTTTGTTGGGCCGAAATGTGATACATGTAGGAGCTTTTGTTTTAATTTTTGCAACTGAATTGGATTATATCTTTCAATTATTCTACACACATTAAATTCATTTTATTTATTTTTCAGAAAATTTAATTCGTGTTGTAAAATATGTAGGTTAGTGAATAACATTGTGTGATTGGATTTATATTTAAATCATATTTAAATGTAAATTTTTAATTAAATTTAGAAGATATACCCTAAAACTTTACAAAATTGTGCTTTTATTCATAAATAAATAAATATTATTTTACTATGTTAATTAATATTTGTAATTACCGTTGTGTTGTCTACTTTTATTATTATTAGAAAATTATTTTATACATTTTTGTGAATTGATTAAATTCTATTTACTTTAATATTTATTAAAAGTATTATATCGAATTCATGTTTTGTTTTTTATAAAAAAACAATATGATAATGTTGCTTTTGTATTTGTTTATGTCGTATTAGATATTAGGCTTAATAGGCTAAATATATTTTGTTGACAATTGACCTTTTAATGTAATAATTTTGATTCAATATTTTAATTTTAAAAACCAAAATATAATCTTTAATATCCAATGTAATAATCTAGCTTGATTTGCCACAAATTTCTTTTGTACGATTTTATATTTTTTAATATTGTAATTCATTGATTTGTGCAACTTACATCCAACAATACAACTCAACTCAACCCGCCCCGTGCGTTGCACGGGTAAAATACTAGTAACGAGTAATAAGAGAATAATCAGACAAAAAAGATGAAACCAAGTCACATGCCGACCTGGTAGCCAATATGGGGCGTCATTAAAACCTACCAAGGTAAAACCTACTCTTGTGGGAAAAACCCTTAATAGGAAAAAGAGTACCCCAGAAAGAAGAAAAGGCAAAACAAATCGCAAACACTATCTGATGTATAGGCTATAGCCCAAAGCAAAGAGGACGCACGGTGCGTCCTGCCGAAACAAACCAAGATCAGGCATCGAACACGCATGGATCGTGCACAAAAGCACGAACCACACTTGCGTAATGCCGAACATCCAAAAACCAACCATCGAAGACGCACGGGTCATACTCAATAGCATGAGCCGCCCGTGTGGAATGCCGCAACGCGAAACGGCAACAAAGGAACCCTCCCAACTATTGTAATTATAAAATTGCCATTACTAATAACTTAAAATCTACACCATCTTATTTTATCCAAACACTCCAATAACTTATACTTAAATTAAGATTTAACATCTTATAAGCTCCAAAAACAACTTATATGATGTAGGAACTTATAAGATCTTTTAAATAAGCTAAGTCTTGTAAAATCTTGGTAGTTTCCGATTTTGACGATTTTACCCTTTGGTCAAATAACAATTTCAATAAAGGCCATAAATTTTTAGGTATTTTGGCTAAAGGACAAGGGTAATAAAGAAACAAATGAAATATTGAAAAACTGAGTTGGGACCAAAATTAAATAAAATCAAAACTTCTAGACCAATATTGAACTAGAACTTATAAGATCAAAATGGGCTAAAATCACTAGAACCAAAATTGTTAGCCTCTATAGTACTGGACCAATTTTGCAATTAAGCCTAGGGATAATTACAAATATTATCTCTTACAAAACACCCCTAAGGTTTGGGTTAACTAAAAAAAAAAAAAACTTTTCATTTTGTCTTAAATTTAAGAGTGGTAACTATAATATTTTTGTAAATGTCAGGGTTTTTCTTTTTGAAATATTTTTGAAAATCACGGGAAAAATTTTAAACGGAAAAAAAAAAAGCTCAAGTGGTTTTTTTCATTTGCAAAGAACTCTGGGTTTTTTTGTAATTAACCAAATCCTCAGGGGTGTTTTGTAGTTATCCCTAGTTTAAATATGATTCTCTTGGTAATAAAACTTCATTCAAGACCATATATAAATGGTTCACTCGTTTTACCTCTATCTTGATCATTATATTATTCTTCACCAAATCCATCTATGTGACTCAAAATACATGACATTTGCAGGGAGATTTGCGAAGTTTATGCTTCAGAAATGCAAAAACTGACATACAAATTACTGGGACTCATAGCCTTGAGCATAGGATTACCGAAAGATCGGTTACATGGCTTTTTTAAGAATCAGACAAGCTTTATGCGGCTGAATTACTATCCCCCTTGTCCTGCTCCTCAACTGGCCCTTGGTCTTGGTAGACACAAGGATGCTGGTGCAATGACAATCTTGGCTCAAGATGACGTTGGGGGACTCGAAGTGAAGAGGAAATCAGATGGGGAGTGGATTTTTGTCAAACCTACACCTGATGCTTATATTGTCAATGTTGGTGACTTAATTCAGGTATCATTTTTGGACTTTCAAGTTCGAATTTATATTTAGGGTAAATTACAAGAAGTGCCCTGAACTTTAGCCTAATTGCAAATAACTCTAGTTATCTTTCAAAATAACAAATACCCCTTGTGGTATTACAAACACCCCCTTGAGAAGGGTACATTTTGCAAAATAAAAACAAATATTAAGGGAGTTTTTTGTAATTTCGGAAGATAGTTGAGTTTTTTGTAATTAGCCTCAAAGTTATTTTTTGTAATTAACCCTTATATTTACTTGCAAGAACTCACTAAGTCCAGATATCTGTCCAGTCTAGTTATATATTGGAGATGAGCTTGAAGCAAAATAAAGGTTCTAATCATTGCGATCAAATTGTTGAAATAGGGTGAAAATTAGAGGAGTTGCCTACTTAAGCGTTGGCGGAAATTGCAATTGCGCCTAGATTTTTATCTTAATTGCATATTGCGCCAACAGTAGGGATTTTTTTTTTAGAAAAAAAATTCTGATTCCAGGCGCAAGAGTAGATTGCGCCTCCCATTCAGATACGGAGGCACAATAGCTCCTTGCGCCAACACTTATATAGGCAACTCCCCCAATTTTCACCCTATTTCAACAATTTGATCTCATTTTTGTCCTATTTCAACAATTTTCCCCAAATCACACATTTGCAGTATCAAAGTCTTTAATCGTAGGAATAATTATAAAGAATACCCTGAAAGTTTGAGCTAATTACACAAAAGCTAAATATCTTTTAAAATTATAAATACCGGTAGAGTAATATAAGCAACCCCTTGAGGCTTGAGTTTGCATTTTCTTAACAAATATCCCCTTGAAATGAGTTTTTGGACAGGTTTGGAGCAATGATAAGTATGAAAGTGTGGAGCACAGAGTAAAAGTGAATTCAGAGAAGGAAAGAATTTCTATTCCATTCTTCATTAATCCTTCACATTCCATATGGGTGGAGCCCCTTGAGGAGTTGATCACTGACCAAAATCCTGGCAAATACAAGGGATATAGCTGGGGAAAGTTTTATGCAACAAGAAAACTTAGCAATTTCAAGAAACTTACCTCTGAGAACATTCAAGTACATCATTTCAAGCTTTAGAGGGAGATTTTTAATATGTGGTATATGTGTAACTTAAAGTAATAACAGCTTTCTCTTTCTTCAGTGATCAAGCTTTGTATAAACTCTTCAGTAAGGGTTGATGGTCAGAATAAAAATAGATTTGCATATAAATATATGTTAAACTCTTCATATGAAACATTTTCATTTGTGGCAAAGGGAGCTGATTGCAATATAATGGTAATAGATCAAAATGGCCATATTTACGTGTTTTGAAAATGAAAACTAGTCATATTTTTCTAAAACAGGTTTTTTAGTCATTTTGATTAAAAACTAATAATGATGTCCTTCTTATATTCTTTGTGAGGGTCCCGAGAAATGAGAAACGGGCAAAATGGACAATTGAAAACTAAAAAATAATTTGTTCTGGAAAAATGGTCAAAAATCCGACGGACTATAATAAATGCATCAGCTTGAACAAAGTGACATCTCATGGTTCATTTGTAGATGTCTGACATTTGTCATGAGAACTCAAAAGTCCAGAATAAAGATCAATAGAAGATAATGTAGGAATTGACGATTTGTATACCAAATTTTTTATTTTGAAAAAATGGTAACAAAAGTTATCAGCAATAGTATGTATACTATTTGTAAAGGGATAACTACAAACACTCCTGAGGTCTGGGCTAATTACAAAAAAATCAGAATCCTTTGAAAATTACAAAAAAAACACCCTTGAGGTTTGATTTCATCTTACATATTAACCGGTGATTTTCAAAAACATTTCAAAAACCCCTGAAGGTTTTTTTTTTTGTAATTTTGAAACATGTCTGGCTTTTTCTGTAATTTAACTGAAATCTCAGGGGTATTTTTGTAATTATCCCATTTGTAAATACTGAACTTTGACTGTCTTGAATAGAAACTTACACAATAGGAAGTACCGGCGAAGGTTCTTCCCTTTTCAATTAGACAGCTTAAAAGGCTCACAGGAAAAATAAAAAAAAAAAAAAAAAAAAAAAGGTAAATGGATAACAAGAACAAGTGTTTTGATTCTTATTTTCCTCACAATATTTATTTTCCAAAGTGTGAATGCAACAAAGCACTTTGTGCTAGTTCATGGATCAGAACATGGAGCATGGTGCTGGTACAAACTAGTCCCCATGCTAAGATCCTCAGGTCATAATGTTACAGCCCTTGATCTGGCTGCATCAGGGATTCCAACCATATCAAATTACTTTAAGCCGTTGATGGATTTCATGGATTCTGTTCCTAACCGAGAAAGGGTGATCCTCGTGGCTCACAGCTCTGGCGGATTAGCCATTTCTCGTGCCATGGAAAAGTCCCCTGAGAAAATATATGTTGGTGTTTTTATTACAGCCTTGATGCCGGGTGTATCTCCCAACATCTCCACCCTTAGCCGGGAGGTAAACAAAATAACTGCTTTTTCCGCTTAGAAGCTAACTTTTTTTTTTTAGAGTTTGCAAACGCTCATAGGTTATAGTCAGAAAAATCATCGTGTGGTTTTCTTATAGGGATAATTGCAAGAGGAAAAATTAATGAATCCCCCAAACTATACGCGATTTTCTACATTGCCTCCTAAATTAATTTTTTTCTACGTAACCCCTTTAACTACACAAAAAATTCTACGGTCCCATCTCTCCCCCCCGCCAGCGGAATATTCCGGTCAGATTCACCGACGGGTGGAAGAGATGGTACTGTAGAATTTTTCGTGTAGTTGAGGGAGTTAAGTAGAAAAAAAATAGTTTGGGGGTAATGTGAAAATCATGCACAGTTAGGGGGTATATTAAAATTTCCTCTAGTAGTTAAATCAACTTTAAAATTTCATTTAATTCTTCCTCAATTTTAGATTTACTAGCTTACTGTGGGTTCGACTTTTCCCCGTATGCACATCAAATTGTAAATTATGTGTGCCCATAAATATGTATGCATGCTTATATAATATGTTATAATTTCATTGATTTTGTCAAAATGGTGTTTCGGTTTGTTGGGTTCTTGATTAGGGATTGTCTGACCGTCGTGGGGTACGGGCGAGTCAGGTCGGCCTCTTCTACCCCACATTAAATAAATTTAAATTGAAAAAATGAATAATTTTTTTTATTTTTAATATACTTATAAAATATTCTTTACAAAAATTATTAAATATATTAAAAAACATAGGCGTAGCGGCGGCGGGGTAGGGGGCAGAGCAGGTACTCGCGGGTCAGGTCGAAATTGTCATCCCTATTCTTGACCATTCTATTGCTTATGCATCGAATAAAAAGAGTCATATAGTGTAGATGAATGTCATTTCTATATTTGATTGGGTTTTCAAAGCTTGTATTCTTTATTTTGTTTTAAAGAAATGTTTATTTAGTGTCTAAATATTTTTCAGAGTTAGAGTAATTCGTTTGGAAATCATGCATAATAACTTGTGAAATTATAAAACTATGATTTAATTTAATACTTTATTTTTGAAACTAACCTCTAAACTATTTTCTTCTATTTAACCCCCTAAACTGCATAAAATTTTCTACGGTGCCCTCTTCTCCTCCCCACCAACGGAATATTCCCATCAGATCCGCCGGCGGGGAGGATGGGATGGGACCGTAGAAATTTTTGTGTAGTTGAGGGGGTTACATAGAAAAAAAATTAGTTTAGGGGGCAATGTAGAAAATCGCGTATAGTTTGGGGGCTTTATTAATTCTTCCTCTAATTGCAAATTACCCACTGAGGTTTGGGCTAATTACAAATAAACCATGAGATGTTTCGAAATTAAAATACCGTTCAGGTTTTATTTTTTGTTAAAATTAAGGAGATCACTGAATATTTCTAGAAATATCGGTAGAATTTACTTATTAAGGGGGAAAATATAAAATGGAATCAAACTTGAAGAGGTTTTTTGCAATTTTCAAAAACCTCTAGGTTTTTTCTTTGGGAAGCCTTGTAAATGTAGATCCAGTTTCCTCTGTATCGCAATGGAAGATCTAGTACATGTTGCAGAAAAAGACTTCTTCCTGCCATCCAACTACTGCTAAGCCCATTAGTTCCAGCCGTTGGGCGGGGACCCCGAATAGAATTGGATCACTCCTCTCATGCCGTGGATGGACTCTTCTTCGCAGTTTTTTAATCTTTGGAAAGCGTGATTGACTTAGCTCACTAAGCCGATAACCCTTTTATCAAAATCAAAAGTGATAAGCTAAGGATAAACCTTCTACGGTGGGGCGGCTTTCTAAATACGGGTATAGGGCGTTCTGTCAATCCAACTGGACACTCGCTGTTGAGGGGTACGCCTTTACACCAGGGAGAGGAAGGATTGTAAGTAACCCGAACTTCGGGGGATTTTGTAATTATCCCTTTATTAATGATAAGTTATTCAAAGAATAGAAATGTAATTTTTCATTGGGAACAATTACATAAAACCACGAGCTTCAAGCTAACTAAAAAAAAAGATTTTTTTAAAATTACAAAACCCCCCTTCATAACGAAAAAGTGTTTCAAAAATCCCACAATTACCCCCTAAATTATGAAAAAAATCAAACCTGAGAATATTTTTTGTAATTTTGAAATATCTCTAGAGATTCATAAGAGGTAAATAATTTTTCCTTTTCAACCTTAATCTCCTTATGCTCCTTTTTCAAATTTTTGTATTTAACGATTAAATTTTGAAACTCAATTTGCAATTCATCAAAATCACATTGCAAGTCATCAACTATGGAGGAAGTAGAAGAATTTGAGTGTACCTCATTGTTTTCATCGTCTATAGCCATGAGACCGTGTTCGGTTTCTCCTTCCTCATCGGTTGTTTCGAGTAGTTCATCCCATGTTTTGACTTCCGCATTTAGAGCCTTCTTTTTTGTGAAAGGCTTCATTTTCTTTTGCTCCTCTTCATCGAGCTTTGGGCAATCGGCAATGAAGTGCCCGGGTTTTCCGCATTTAAAGCAAGCATTATCTCTTGGTTTTCTTGCTTTATTTTTATTCACAAATTTTGCAAATTTTCGAACAAGTGCGGCCGTCTCCTCATCATCATCATCATTATCATAGTATGCATTATTAGAAGAAGAAGCAAGACCTTTAGGAATAATTTGCATACCCGATTGATTTGTGGATGGTTTGGAATTTTTCCTCTCCTTGAGATAGACTTCATAGATGAGTAGGTTTCCAATAAGCTCATCTAACTTGAGTGTCTCAAGATTTTGTGCCTCCGTGATTGCCGTTACTTTTTCGGACCATGAGCCGGGAAGTGCATTTAGTACCTTGGTCACCTTGTCTTCTTCGGAGATGACTTTGCCGAGGCCACAAGAGGATTGACAATATTGTCAAGCCTTTCCACCATTTTGGAGATGCTTTCGCCATCATACATGTTAAAGTTTTAAGTCTTTAACAAGCATGGTCTTTCTTGCTTGCTTGACTTTCTTAGTCCCTTCATAGATTGTCTCAATTTTTCCCAAACCTCATGTGCCGACCTTATGCCTCTTATGCGATTGTACTCGGTGGCGGTAAGAGAACAATGCAAAATATTTAAGGCCTTACCGTTTAGAGAAAAAGCCTTTTTGTCGTTTTCATCAAACTCCTTGAAAGGTTTAGGAGCCAGTGCCATCCTCCGATTTCTTTGTTGGTTGATCAACTCCTTCAATGACCACATTCCAAATGTCGAACCCGCACCCTTGTAGAAAGCACTCCATACGGTCTTTCCAAAATGCGTAGTTGTTGGCGTCGAATAGTGGTGGCTTATTGGTAGAGGCGCCGGTGGTGAGATGAGCATCATTTGTAGCCATGGATCTTTCCTCTTTACTCGGAACGAGCTAGCCAAAGAGTTTGGCTTTGATACCACTTGTTAGTCCAAGTGGCTACAATAATCTAGAGGGGGTGAATAGATTATCTCGATTTTTCAGATTTTCCCCTTTTTTTCGAATAATCAAACAAAGATGAGAAAGTAAATGCGGAAATAAAACAACACTCGTTGATTTAAAGAGGTTCAACCCACCTAGGGCCTAATCCTCTACCACCCCAAAGATATCCTGGGATGGATTTCAAAAAGAAAAAGATTTTATTAATTTACCAAAAATTAATACAACACCTTGAGGATTACCACAACCCTCTTTCACCACTTTGAGGATTACCACAATCCTCTTTCACCACTTTGAGGATTACCACAACCCTCTTGCACCACCTTGAGGATTACCACAACCCTCTTACAACACCTTTGAAGATTACCACAACCTTCAAACACCTATCACCTAGATCATCCAAGTGTATTCTTACCACAAGAATACTCACAAGGATGTCTTGTGTTGAATGATGACCAAAATCAAGATTACAACTCAATAATGATTGATACAATATGAGTACAAGTGTAATCAAGAATTGAAAGCCTAGACCTCAAATAAGTGCAAGTGAAAGTGCTTAGGCTAATACAACAAGATATATGAATGTGTGCTCAATTGCTCTTTGCTTGTATATTGTGTGTTGTATCTTGTTGCTTGAATGAAGCCTCTATTTATAGGAGAGGTCTTGGCTTTGATTTCCGGACATTGGCTCCTCCTTGGGGAGTGATTTCTTTTAAAAGAAACCATTTAAAATCATCAATATAGTGTTAGAAATCAATCCCACAAAATAGGGAAAAGTCATGCAAAATGCAACGGATAGTTTCTTTGATAAACATGGGGTTCGACCGTCGTACAGAGATAAGATTGAAATTGAATTCTGCGAATTTTTACACAGGGGACCGGTCGAAGGGGAGTGCGACCGTCATGCTCTTAGCCGTGGACCGGTTGCCGCCCTTGCGTTTTTACGAAACAGAGAAGTCGGAACAAAAATCCAACTTGCGAGTGCAATCGCCCGCCGGCCGACCGTCGACCACACCGGTCGCCCACCTGGTCGACCAGGCCGCCTCTTTTTTTTCTTACGTCCCATTTTCTGTTTCTTAGCTCAACTCAGTGCGGGTTGCCCTATGGGGCGGCCGGTCGAGCTGAAACAAATGTGTTGTCCAATGTTTTATTGAAAATAAACTTCAAGAAATACTCCAGAAAAATAGTAAAAACATTTTAAGTTGATCGGAAATATTTAGACAACATTTAGGGACATAGTTTTGGTTTGAAAACATATTTGAACAAAATCGAACATAATCATCAAAATCATGATAGAAACATTTATCTAACAAACTCCCCCTTTTTGATGATTACAAACCAAAACAATTTTCTTGAGGACGATTTTAAAACCAAATAAAATTTTCGGTTTTACAAGTAAACTATCCGTTAGAAGTGTTTCATACAAAGCTCCCCCTATTTATGAGCATATCAACAAACGATAATTAAATAAGAAGCACAAGCTATAACAAGCTTATATAGATTGCATCATGAGCTAAGAAGCTCCCCCTATCACAAGACTTATAATCAATGTCATGCGAGTCCAAGGTTCAAGCCATGGACTAGGTATTAGAGTCCACAATACTTATTACGAGCTTTTATTAGCTTCTCTTGAGCTAACGAGCCAATACCTGTTTCTCCCCCTTTGGAATCATCAAAAAGAGTGTTAGAATGGTGACAACACCATACAATAATATCAAAGTGCGCCAAAGGGACGGTTTATTAACCGTTGATCAATTAAAGCATCATAATCCAAGAAAAATGGGAGAAATGTAATATAAAGAAGTTATACACTTGTTTTGATAGGCAAAACATGATCCCAATAAGTATAGAAAACTTTTGAAAGCAAGAGAATCATGTATAAGTTGAAATTTTCATTGCGACATTTCATCGAACACCTTGTGGGCGTGAAAAATAAAAAGAGTTGTATATAGCCCTTGTAAATGATCCAAGCCAAAAAATTGCATCACCAATTCACATCAAACATCATACAATACAACATAATAACTAAGCTCATCAAGATCATAAGAAAAAAATATCAAGAAATATACAAGAAATCCATAAACTCAAGGGTTCAACCCATTTGAGCAAAGTAAGGAAAATTCTTACCATTTGATCGGAAAAGATGAGTAATGATGATGATAAACATGCTATATAAGGTCCAAGATATGAATTGAATGCATGAAAATCAATTTTGAGTGAAAATTGTGTGCATTTGGCAAAGGGACGAAAAATGGCAAAAAAGTGAAAATAACAAATCTTTGAAAGCGAACGAACTTAAACCAAAATTTGGCCTAGGCGACCGGTCGTGGTTGAGGGCGACCGTCGGCGTTGAGGGCGACGGTTGCCCTCAACCTCTTCACCCCATTTGTTTTGTCAAATTTTTCAAAATCCGAATTTTCAACCAAAAATCCGATTTTTCGCCCCTAAGTTTTAAAAACATGTAAAATGCAAACGTAGACCTCATTCAATATGCATTATGCCTAACCGAGCTCGTATTGACGCAAAAAGACTCGGAAGTTAGCGGTTTTGTAAAAATGTCCGCTAATTGATCTTGAGATGGTACAAACGATATCTCATTTTTCGTTTTGAAACACAATCCCTTAGAAAATGATGTCGAATCTCAATATGTTTAGTACGGTTATGATGAACCGGGTTTTGAGCAATATTAATAGAGGATATATTATCACAAAAAAATAGGTGCGTTTTCAAAAGAACATTTGTAATCCGCTAAGGTTTGTTTCATCCAAAGAAGTTGAGTACAACAAAATGCGGCGGAAATATATTCGGCTTGATCGTTGAAAGAAAACACACGTTTTGCTTCTTTGAAAACCATGAAACTAGGCAATCGCCTAAAAATTGACATGATCCTAGGAAGTACTTTTCCGATCATCAATATTACCCGCATAGTCCGAATCACTATAACCTTTAAGAGAAAAATTTTCATTCTTTGGATAAAATAAACCATATTGAATAGTGCCTTTCAAATATCGAAAAATCCGTTTAACGGCACTCATATGAGATTCTTTTGGATTGCTTTGAAAACGAGCACATAGGCATACGGCATGAAGAATGTCCGGTCTACTAGCGGTTAAATAAAGTAAACTACCAATCATACCTCGATACTTGGATTCATCAACCGTCTTGCCTTTTTCATCTTTGTCAATTTTGACATTGGTTGCCATAAGTCGAGACGGTTCTTCCTTCTTCAATGCCGAACTTCTTCAAAAGTTCTTTTGTATACTTTGATTGCGAAATATAAATACCTTCTTGGCATTGCTTAATTTGAAGTCCAAGGAAGAAATTTAGCTCCTCATCATACTCATCTCGAATTCACCTTGCATTAACTTGGAGAATTTCTTGCACAAAGAATCATTAGTGGCACCAAAGATAATATCATCAACATATATTTGCACAAGTAAACAATCTTGCCCTTTTTCAAAAACAAATAGAGTTGTATCAACTTTACCTCTTATAAAACCATTTTGTAAAAGAAACGAACTAAGTCTATCATACCATGCACGGTGCTTGTTTTAAACCATACAAGGCCTTTTTAAGTTTATAAACATCATTAGGCCTAGAAAAATTTTCAAACCCCGGAGGTTGTTTTACATAGACTTCTTCTTGAATAATACCATTTAAGAAGGCGGATTTAACATCCATTTGGTAAAGTTTGAAATTTTTAAAGCAAGAATAGGCAAGCAAAATACGAATAGCTTCTAAACGTGCTACGGTGCAAAAGTTTCATCATAGTCAATACCTTCTTCTTGACAATACCCTTGAGCTACTAACCTTGCCTTATTTCGAACAATGTTGCCTTGATCATCAAGTTTGTTCCGGAAAACCCATTTTGTGCCAATAATGGTTTGAGAATGAGGACAAGGTACTAATTCCCATACATCATTTCTTTCAAATTGATTCAACTCCTCTTGCATCTCTAGAAACCAATCCTCATCCTCAATAGCTTCTTTAGCATTTTTAGGCTCTTTTTGAGAAATAAGAGCTTTTTTCGCAAAGTTTCTTGAGTCATTACTTTATCAAGGGGATCACCAATAATAAGATCTTTTGGGTGATCTCCTTAAATTTCAATGCAACGGGAAGATCGAGATATCACCTCTATCTTCTTGAGGACCATTTGAAGTGGACGGTTGATCATTTGATGTAGACGGTTGATTATCAATTTGAACAATTTGTTCAATAATATCTTCCTCATCACTTTCATCATTAGGAATTCTTTCAACTCCGGCTTCATTGAATTTAACATGGATGGATTCTTCAACAACTCCACTAGTCTTATTGTAAACCCGATATGCTTTGCTTTTTGTTGAATATCCCATAAATATCCCTTCATCGGCCTTAGGATCAAGTTTGTCCAATTGATCCTTGGTATTCAAGATAAAGCATTTACAACCAAATATTTTGAAATAACTAATATTTGGAGTTCTACCTTTCCAAAGCTCATATGGAGTTTTATTCATTTTAGGACGAATATAAACTCGGTTAATGATATAGCAAGCGGTACTTACGGCTTCGGCCCAAAAATACTTTGGAAGTGAAAATTCATTGAGCATGGACCGACTCATTTCTTGTAATGTTCGATTTTTCCGTTCGGCTACTCCATTTTGTTGAGGTGTCCTTGGAGCCGAGAAATTATGAGCATATCCTTTGGTTTCACAAAATACTCTAAATTCACCGTCAAATTCTCCACCTCGATCGCTTGAATAGACTTGATAGTATCTTCTTTTTCATTCTCAATAAGTCTACACAACTTAACAAACTCATTAACGGCATCGTTTTTATTGGTAAGAAAAAGAGCCCAAGTATATCTCGAATAATCATCGACTATAACAAAAGTGTAATGTTTTCCACTTAGACTAGCCGTACCAATATCCCCGTACAAATCAAGGTGAAGCATTTGTAGGGGTTTTGTTGTGGAAATTTCATTTTGGGCTTAAAACTACTTTTAACTAATTTGTTCTTTTGACAAGTGTCACATAAGCCAAGATTTTCAAAATTCAATTTGGGTAGTCCTTTCACATGTTGGTTTTTGTAAATATTTTTCAAATTCTTGTATCCAACATGTCCAAGTCGCCTATGCCATAAACTAGTTAAATCATTATTGGCGACTAAACAAGAAACATTTTGACTCACCAAATCACTTGTACAAATTTTGTAAAGATTGCCTTTTCTATTTGCTTCACAAATAATTTCACCATTTTTAAGAATAAGGCATTTTTTTATTAAAGGAAACATCATATTTTGAATCACAAAGTTGGCTAACACTTATCAAATTAAACTTAAGCCCTTCAACTAATAGAACATTACTAAGAGAGAAAGAAGAGTTACCAATTTCTCCATTTCCAAGAATTTTTCCTTTGCCATTGCCGAACATGACCATACCCTCTTCTTGGAGCTTGATGTTGGTAAAAAGTTCTCTCCTCCCGGTCATATGGCGTGAACATCCGCTGTCCACGAGCCATTTCGAATCCTCCATGGTTGTTATAGCGCCTATTACCTACAAACGAACCATTTTTAGGTACCCTATAGTTTTGGGGTCCATGGGGTTAGCCTTGAGACCTTTGGGTCTCCAAACATGTCTTGAGCTATTTCTCAATTTGCAATTATTAGCATAATGTCCAACTTTGCCACAATAAAAAAACAAGTAGGAGTATTATAATTATTAGCACGTACAAAAGTCGGACCTTGGTTATTTTTCTTAAAAACACTTTGAAATGGCTTATAACCAAGTCCCGATTTGGAATGCTCACCTCTTTGTGCATCTAAAATTTTTGTGACTTTATCCGTACTTATGTTGAAACGATGCACGTCATTTTTCAAACATTCAATATCTTTTGTGAACAATTCCTTTTCGGTTTCAAGAGAATGAATTCTAGTAAGAGTAAGAGCATGAGCTTTGTCTAGAGATTCATAAGAGGTAAATAATTTTTCCTTTTCAACCTTAATCTCCTTATGCTCCTTTTTCAAATTTTTGTATTTAACGATTAAATTTTGAAACTCAATTTGCAATTCATCAAAATCACATTGCAAGTCATCAACTATGGAGGAAGTAGAAGAATTTGAGTGTACCTCATTGTTTTCATCGTCTATAGCCATGAGACCGTGTTCGGTTTCTCCTTCCTCATCGGTTGTTTCGAGTAGTTCATCCCATGTTTTGACTTCCGCATTTAGAGCCTTCTTTTTTGTGAAAGGCTTCATTTTCTTTTGCTCCTCTTCATCGAGCTTTGGGCAATCGGCAATGAAGTGCCCGGGTTTTCCGCATTTAAAGCAAGCATTATCTCTTGGTTTTCTTGCTTTATTTTTATTCACAAATTTTGCAAATTTTCGAACAAGTGCGGCCGTCTCCTCATCATCATCATCATTATCATAGTATGCATTATTAGAAGAAGAAGCAAGACCTTTAGGAATAATTTGCATACCCGATTGATTTGTGGATGGTTTGGAATTTTTCCTCTCCTTGAGATAGACTTCATAGATGAGTAGGTTTCAATAAGCTCATCTAACTTGAGTGTCTCAAGATTTTGTGCCTCCGTGATTGCCGTTACTTTTTCGGACCATGAGCCGGAAGTGCATTTAGTACCTTGTCACCTTGTCTTCTTCGGAGATGACTTTGCCGAGGGCCACAAGAGGATTGACAATATTGTCAAGCCTTTCCACCATTTTGGAGATGCTTTCGCCATCATACATGTTAAAGTTTTTCAAGTCTTTAACAAGCATGGTCTTTCTTGCTTGCTTGACTTTCTTAGTCCCTTCATAGATTGTCTCCAATTTTTCCCAAACCTCATGTGCCGACCTTATGCCTCTTATGCGATTGTACTCGGTGGCGGTAAAGAGAACAATGCAAAATATTTAAGGCCTTACCGTTTAGAGAAAAAGCCTTTTTGTCGTTTTCATCAAACTCCTTGAAAGGTTTATGAGCCAAGTGCCATCCTCCGATTTCTTTGTTGGTTGATCAACTCCTTCAATGACCACATTCCAAATGTCGAACCCGCACCCTTGTAGAAAGTACTCCATACGGTCTTTCCAAAATGCGTAGTTGTTGGCGTCGAATAGTGGTGGCTTATTGGTAGGGCGCCGGTGGTGAGATGAGCATCATTTGTAGCCATGGATCTTTCCTCTTTACTCGAATCGAGCTAGCCAAAGAGTTTGGCTTTGATACCACTTGTTAGTCCAGTGGCTACAATAATCTAGAGGGGGTGAATAGATTATCTCGATTTTTCAGATTTTCCCTTTTTTGAATAATCAAACAAAGATGAGAAAGTAAATGCGGAAATAAAACAACACTCGTTGATTTAAAGAGGTTCAACCCACCTAGGGCCTAATCCTCTACCACCCCAAAGATATCCGGGATGGATTTCAAAAAAAAAAAGATTTTATTAATTTACCAAAAATTAATACAACACCTTGAGGATTACCACAACCCTCTTTCACCACTTTGAGGATTACCACAATCCTCTTTCACCACTTTGAGGATTACCACAACCCTCTTTGCACCACCTCGAGGATTACCACAACCCTCTTACAACACCTTTGAAGATTACCACAACCTTCAAACACCTATCACCTAGATCATCCAAGTGTATTCTTACCACAAGAATACTCACAAGGATGTCTTGTGTTGAATGATGACCAAAATCAAGATTACAACTCAATAATGATTGATACAATATGAGTACAAGTGTAATCAAGAATTGAAAGCCTAGACCTCAAATAAGTGCAAGTGAAAGTGCTTGAGCTAATACAACAAGATATATGAAAGTGTTTGCTCAATTGCTCTTTGCTTGTATATTGTGTGTTGTATCTTGTTGCTTGAATGAAGCCTCTATTTATAGGAGAGGTCTTGGCTTTGATTTCCGGACATTGGCTCCTCCTTGGGGAGTGATTTCTTTGCAAAAAGAAACCATTTAAAATCATCAATATAGTCATTAGAAATCAATCCCACAAAATAGGAAAAGTCATCTCAAAATGCAACGGATAGTTTCTTTGATAAACATGGGGTTCGACCGTCGCGAGAGATAAGATTGAAATTGAATTCTGCGAATTTTTACACGGGGGACCGGTCGAAGGGGGTGCGACCGTGCGCTTAGTCGTGACCGGTTGCCGCGCGCGTTTTTCTAAACAGAGAAGTGCGGAACAAAAATCCAACTTGCGAGTGCAATTCGCGCCCGGCCGACCGGCGACCACACCGTCGCCCACCTCGGCCGGTCGGCCGCTCGCCCGCCTTTGTTTTTCTTACGTCCCATTTTCTGTTTCTTAGCTCAACTCAGTGCGGGTTGCCCTATAGGCGGCCCGTCGAAGCTGAAACAAATGTGTTGTCCAATGTTTTATTGAAAATAAACTTCAAGAAATACTCCAAAAATAGTAAAAACATTTTAAGTTGATCGGAAATATTTAGACAACATTTAGGGACATAGTTTTGGTTTGAAAACATATTTGAACAAAATCGAACATAATCATCAAAATCATGATAGAAACATTTATCTAACAACAAGTATGGATCGATTAGTCGAGTTTATGTCATGACTGATGAAGATAAGGTTGCAGATAAAGAGTTGCAAAAATGGATGATCAAACAAAATCCCCCAGATGAAGTTAAAGTGGTGACAAAATCAGATCACATGGTTATGATGTCTAGGCCAATTGATCTATTTGATGTTCTCCTTTGTATTGCTCAGAAGTACTCCTAGGAGAAGGATAATTACAAAAACTATCCGTGAGGTTTTGAGTATATTAGAAATTGTTGCAAATTTCTAGATAAGTCCAATTATAGAATGTAATTGTATTGTAAACTAGAAAAATCTAGAGAATGCATTGTAAAGAGAAAACTCTAGACTAAAGGTAGTAAAACAAGAAAAATCTAGATTAGAGAAGAACAAATCTAGAAGCATGTAAATTACAAAATAAAACTAGAAAAATCTAGAACAAGTACTAGAAGCCTCCTTAGACTAGTATAAATAGATGTGGAGACATTCTTGTGTAAGCAAGCAAAATTAAAAACCAAGCAATAAAACTTCTACTTCAAAGTTCAAACATCTCTTTGCCTTAGTTCCTTCATTCTTTAATAAACCAAATCTATCTCCTTCACTTACACTACATACTATATTACACCTACAAAAATAAGCCTCTCATTTCCAACCTTACTATAAAATAAAAAATCTATCATATCATAAAACTATTTACATCAGTGTAATTACAAAAAAAAAAAAAAAAGTTTCAAAATATAAAAAGAGAAAAAAAAAACCTTGACGTATTGATCTATTTGATGTTCTCCTTTGTATTGCTCAGAAGTCAGAAGTACTCCTAGAGAGAAGGGATAATTACAAAAACTACCTGGGGTTTTGAGTATATTAGAAATTGTTGCAAAATTCTAGATAAGTACAATTCTAGAATGTAATTGTATTGTAAACTAGAAAAATTTAGAGAATGCATTGTAAAGAGAAAACTCTAGACTAAAGGTAGTAAAACAAGAAAAATCTAGATTAGAGAAGAACAAATCTAGAAGCATGTAAATTACAAATGAAACTAGAAAAATCTAGAACAAGTACTAGAAGCCTCCTTAGACTAGTATAAATAGATGTGGAGGCATTCTTGTGTAAGCCAGCAAAATTAAAAACCAAGCAATAAAACTTCTACTTCAAAGTTCAAACCTCTATTTGCCTTAGTTTCTCCATTCTCCAATAAACCAAATATATCTCCTTCACTTACACTACATACTATATTACACCTACAAAAATAAGCCTTCCATTTCCAACATTACTATAAAATAAAAAATCTATCATATCATAAAACTATTTCCATCAGAGTAATTAAAAAAAAAACAGAAAAGTTTCAAAATATAAAAAAAAAAAAAGGAAACTTTGACGTCTGACAGCCTTACATTTATATAGTCTTTTAAGTGAACGATATTTTTGTAATTATATGGAAATGAGTGTATTTATCAATTTTAGGAGTGCGAATAGCGCCACCATTTACTTATATACTACATGGGTGATAAATTGATTCTTAACTAATTAAAATTTCAATATTATGTTGATCACAGTCAACAAACAAGCCTCTGTTTGCTGAACTGGTCTCAAGAATTTGCATACGCACACTATTGAAAGACAAATCTCATTCAAAAATTGTGCTTCATTTTTTATTATTTATATATATGGTCATATCAGATTGAATTTAGCCATGCAAATCCCTGAAGACTAACTAAATGTCTATACAAAGTCAATTCTTGGTGTGGAAAATGAGTCCATTATACCATGTTTCTTGGAAGACTGGCAATATTATGTGAATTAAGCATCAATAATGAGTTGCTGATATGATGATTATGGTTAAAATAAATGGCAAAAAAAAGGGATAATTACAAAAAAAAAAACCTAAAATTTGGGCTAGTTACAAAAAAAAAAAATCTCTAGATTTTCCACTTCTGGAAGTAGGTTTCATGCCTTCTCTCACACTCGAACCCAACCGTTGGTTAAGAGCAGCAAATCCCTTCTCCATGTTTTCTATTTCAGCACAGATAGCCTTGAAGAGAAAACAAGTCGTACAACTGAAGATGAGTATAACCTTCCAATCTCCATCGTATGAGGTTTGATTGTTCTTAAATTTATGAAATTAACTGTAATATTTAGATAAATGTAAGAGGAGTTTCTGATATGTTTATAACGGGGGAAAATATAAGACCCATCAAATCTAAAAGCTTTTTTTTTTTGGTAATTTCTAAAATCTCTGGGTTTTTCTTTTCTGCAATTAGTCCGAACCTCACTAGTGTTTTTGTAAATGATCCCAAAATATAATTAGCCGATGACTGATTTTAGTCTGTTTTGATACTTAATATGCAATATGTGATTATACTTCCTCTTCCATTTGCAAGAAAACAATAAATAAAAACATTGAAAAAGCTATTACATTTCTTAGAATTTGCTGTAAGAAGGCTTCACAGGAAATTGACAAAAGAATTATAAAAAAAAATTAGAAAGAAGAAACATATGCATATCTGTGAATTATAGAAGCACACAAACAAAACTCTGTATTCATAATCAAAACTCCTCACTAACAAAACTTTGTGTACTTTACAGGACAAAAAAACAGAATGGCACATATCACCATCCCATCTCGATTCTTGAACTAAAAACAAAGAAACGTACAACGCGAACTGTACATAAAATTCTCTCTCTCTGATACAGAAAAATTGAATAACAAAATTTTAATTAAGGAAGAATACCGATGTACGGAACTGGACCTGCATAATTAGGGTTAGCAGAAATTGCAGAATTGCTTTGATTAATTACACAACCAACAGCTTCAACAAACACAATCACAAACTCTATGGCCATCTTCAGCAATCCTATGCATATTTCCAGCCTCTGAATAACCATAATTTCAAACTTTTCAACTATATTATATAATGTAATATATGTTGTTTTTTTCTTTATCTATGTAGCTTTTTTCCTTCTATCTTCCTCCATACAAATGAAGTATTTATGGGTATCTATAGTCTCCACATTAATGCATAACATAGGAAGAGGCAAATTTTATATGACTTTTTGAACTCCCAAGGGACAAAAATAATAAAAAAAAGACACTCGCATCAAAAACACACACAAAAATAGTGGTGTCAATCCGGGTCATATTGACGTGAGACCTAACCCAATAAGATTTCTAGGGACCCAGATCCAAAATCGGATCGGTAGACCCATTAGACCCGTTTGAAAATTTTAAAATATATACTTTTTTATAAAAAAAACTATGAAATTAGTTTTTAAATAAAATATTATTAAGAATATATATAATAAATAATAGAAAAAATGGATTGAGTTTGTGTCAAGTCTGAAATTGAGGCAATGGGACGGGGCGGGACGACATGTTCTGCTTCGTTTCAAATTATACTAAATACAAAAAAGTAAAAAGATGAAAAAAATATTTATAAAATATTATTAACAAAAACTTATTATTATCAATTTATAATTGTTAGATATAATACAAGATTACATAAAAATTATATTATTATATGTATTATATATGTAAAATATATATTAAAATATACTTTAACAATAAAAAATTTTAGGCGGGGTGGGGTGAGTACCCGCGGGGTAGAAGTGATATCCAGATCTACCCCACCCCGAGGCACAGGTGGGCCAGTGGGGCGACCCAAACGGGGCAGGTTGGGTGGGTATCCACCGATCGGGTCGAAATTGTCATACCTAGTCTAAAAAGAAATATCCAAACCCCAGGGGCGTATTGTCACGCCCGTGATATCAAGTGTCTTTCGCTTATGACTACCGGTGGATTGTCTTTGTGAATGATCATGTGGCTTCAATCCGGTTTTGTGGGTACGTGTACATGACCGCCTGGATGTTCAGCGAGCTACCCTTAAGTTCGGGGAGCTTGTCGCTAGTCGTGGACTTGACGGTGAAGAAGAGAATTGCCATCCCTACCCAAACGGTCGGATGTTGGAGTCGCATTCTCGATGAGCCCAGCGGCGAAACCAAAGTGGTTGTCTCGTGGGATAGCCGCCCCGGGTGGTCGGGCGCCGCGGCATCGTGTGGTGGCCGAAATGGCTAGGCCGTGACTAGTGGTATCGGAGCCGTCCAGGCATTTGTATTAAAGTGGTTGCGCCAAGCGCTCTTACCAAGAGGGTGGTGGAGTAGGGGGAGCGGAACATGTTGGGTGGCGATCATCCGGAGAATCCTCTCAGTCTCCGGTGCGTGCGGTGTGCGAGGGCACACGTGTGGGCCGCCAGTAGCGCCGTTGATGCACTTCGGGTGGAGTAGACCGTGTACGGGCGTACACCATCTTGGTGGGGAGGATGTCACGCCCGTGACATTGGGGTGTCTTTCGCTATGACTCACTTCTTGGTGGATTGTCTTTGTGAATAGATGTGGCTTGATCAGGCTGGTTTGTGGAGTGCGTGTACATGACCCTTCTGGATGTTCAGCGAGCTACTACCTGGTTAAGTTCGGGAGCTTGTCGCTAGTCGTGGACTTGACGGTGAAGAAGGGAATTGGCCATCCCTACCCAAATCGGCCGGATCTTTGGGCGCGAGCCGCATTCTGATGAGCCTGAGCCAGCGGGCGAAACCAAAGGGTTGTCTCGTGGGATAAGGCGGCCGGGTGGTCCGGGCGCCGCGCATCGTGTGGTGGCCGAAATGGCTAGGCCCGTGACAGTATGCTCCTTAAGACATAGCCCCCCCAAAATTTTTGAAAATAAATTTTTTTTATGTGTATTTTATTTTAAAATATTAATTTTTAGTAATAAATATTTATTTTTTATTGATTTAGCCCCCAAAATTACTTAGCCCCCAACGTTACACGTCTAGCTCCGCCCCTGCTAAACCCATACCCATTTATGCGCGCGGTTAAAACCCGCCTCAAATTGGACGGGTTCGGGTCATCCCTACGTACAAATAATATCCCAACTAGAAATTATTGAGCTTTTACATAGACAACTTGGCTGGTAGTTCAAGATAAGGACTACCTTATGGGTATTGTTTTTCATATGGACATTATTGACTATCTTTCAAAATTTGAATGTGACATTATTATTGTTATTAAGATCCTTATCCATACATTGTTCCAGTGGGTTTATAATAGTGGTTAAAGCAATGTAGTAGGAACAAAAGTGTATGATGAGTAGGATAAAGGGGCATATTCCAAATTTAATTACATGAATTAGACGTTCGCATATCAACATCGGTTGATGTTATAATGCAATTGTGAATGGAGAAAACAATATAAGGTTTTTCTTAATAATCAAATGGCTTATTATTTATATGCCTTAGATCCACTTTTTCTACTATTGTCTTCAATCATTGTAGTGATTATAGCTAATTGAATAATATACCTTTAAATATTATGATCATCTTTTAATCATTGGTGCCCACACCTATAAACATGGCATTCTATATTACAATTGACTCACAACATGAACGGTTGTGATTTAAAACTCCAGAGACCCCTTGGCCAGGCGGGGTCAATCGAAGGATATGCATAAGTGGCATTCTTGTAAGGGAGAGGACCAACGGGCCATTAACCCAGCAACAATCCTTACAATATTTCAACAAAGAACTATCACCACATGGATTCGAACCCGCGATGTTGGAGTGTTTTCACCCCAACCACCTTGCTACTTACCAACTCGTTTGTGCTCCTGGGGCAATTTAAAACTTAAGTGGACCGTAGGAGGTACATGCAAGTATGTTGATATTCAGAAAGGTTTGAGTCGTAGAAACAACCTCTTACAAATATGCAGGGGAATACGATATAGAAAAACGATTAAAATTAGCCCGACCCAGTGTTAGAGTTGGGTTGCATATTTAAAAGCCCGAAAGGAATAAGCTCGGTCTATTTTGCCCGACAGACTAGATGATTCGACTGGTCGGACACAATTTAAGTATATTTTTAGTGTATGGATCAGTGTTCTAAAAAGCGCTAGGCGCTAGTCGGGCAGCAGACTGGGGCCTAGCGCCTGGGGCGGGGTTAGGCGGGGCCTAATCGGAAGAATAGCATGGGCAGGCGTGGTGGGCGGGCTGCCAAGACCTGGCGGGGCTGTCGGGTTTGACGGAGATTTTAGAAACGCATGGTATGGATCGGGTTGGGCTTCCAAATAGCGGTCCTACAGAATTTTGACACGGCCCAACTTGATTTGGCTCTTCAGGCGAGCACCAATCGGACCCATTTAACAACTCTAATATATGTACAAGAGGCCCAATAATTGCCCCACCCCGCGCAGAACGAGAGCTCTCTGCACCGGGTTGCCATTGAGAATAACCACTCAAATGTATATCTTCTGAGAATCCAATCTTAGTTTATTTCATTTTATTTTAACTTTAGTTAATTGCAGAAATCACTAAGGAATATGATAAGTTTGACGTTTGAGCTCTCTTTCTTTTTTTTTCATCCCGGGGAAAATGACGACTAACTATTTTATTCAGTCGGAGTAAATCAGATAAATGAAGCAAATAACGAATGTAATAACTTGTGGTACTTGAATTTTTAGCTTTCTCGTCCTATGTTTCAATTAATATTAAACTTTCCATTCACCAATTGGTAATTTTTATTACTTTAGTTTCAAGTTGGAGTTTTCAGAAAAAAGGCCCATGGGGTTATCCTAGCGGACCTAGCCCAATAGGGGCTCAGAAGTCAGAACGAACCAATCTCTTTAGCGTGGGCTTCAATTTATTTCAAAATGTTGCATTAAGTGTAAGATTACACATAACACTGCTAAAGAAATAGGAAAACATTGATTCACGTTCTCACATTTTTTTTGACATTTATACTTTTTTTTTTTGGAAGTTTTTATGTTTTTACCCATTTATACGTCATTTTTTGTTTATGTATTTGTTTTTTATGTTGTTTCTTATTTGTTTTTATATTGTTTATTGGTTATTTTTGTTTTGTTTCTATATTTAATGCATCTTTAACTTATTTTTATGTTTTTTTTTGTTCATGTATAATTTCCTATATTATTTCCGTTTTCCTGGGTCGTGTTTATGTGTATATTTTTAAGTTGTTACTAGAATTTCGAGTAAAAGAATGATTATTTAATAATAGAATTGTATCTCACTGAAATTTAATTTGCTGAAACATGTTTGAAATATGTTCGAAACAAATTTAAAATGACGTCAAAAACCAACAGAAAAATATGCGAGCGTAAAAAAGTCCAAAAGAGATGGGAACGTAAAAATATTGAGAAAAAAGCAGAGCCGTGAAAAATGTATTTTTTCGTAAACGAGAAATATAATGTACTTTTTTGTTATGGACGATGTACATAAGTCAACTCAAACTCAAATAGGAGTTAAACTTGGGTTGACTCTTTTACAACTTTTATTGATTAATTTTAAATTCATGGCAAGCTTAAGTTCAAATTTCCTAAAACATTGGCAATCACCTTTCCCAAAGGGGAAAAAAAGAAAAACATTGGCAATCATAACCTTTGTGACGTTATGATTTGTTAAGCCATGATAAGTACTTTATTATTATTATTATTATTATTATTATTATTATTATTATTATTATTATTATTGAAAGCAGAAGTACTTTATTATATTTAATATGTTTAATAAGTATGAGTAAATTATGTTTAAAGCTACACAAATGAAATTGGTTAAGAAGTATGCCAATGGATAAAATATGGCGTCGCAAAAGTAGAGATGTTAAACGGGCCGCGGCCGTTGGCCCGGACCGTTTAATCCGGGAAAAAAGAGGGTTAGGGCCTAATTATTGTGGCCCATTTAAATCAGGGCTTTTTTGGCCCGGACCGTTTAGCCCGATGCCTGTTAGGGCTAGCCCGTAGGTTAACCGGGCTAGCCCGCTAGCCTGCCAATTGTGTTTTTAAAAAATATATGTAATTCTACTATTTTTTTAATAAAGGCAAAATATTATTAAAAAAGAAAATATAGTGCACACCTTACAAACCAAGCAGCTAGCTTTAAAAAGGGGTTTCGTTAAAACCTATCAAAGTAAAACCCATTGGAAAAAAACCTTTGATAGGAAAAAGAGTACCCCATAAAAGAAACAACAGAAATAACTTAAAATCACAATCGAAATGATGGACGTTTGTTTCTAGAGGATTTTCGAAAGACATTGTCATGTGTTTGTTTTGTACGTGTTTGAGTATCCTTCTGATGGTCTGATGTATCCTGTGAAATATCAGCCCAAGAATCTCCAGCCACAATTGCCAGAGCGTTCATAGCTTATGACGAATCACTTGAGTGAAAGACAATCGGAGCAGTTGAAGAGTCGCCTAACCTGGTCTTTAAAGCTTCGAATTTGTCTGCATCAACTTGATCGTCTTCATCCGCCATATCTGACCAACGTTTTTGGGCAGTAGCGGTCGTAGCCTTGAACCCCCCGGAAAGATCATTGGAGCTAAGGACATAGTCATTAAAATTCGTTGCTTGCGGTTAATAAGAAACCATGGCTCTGTCTGTGTTGCTAGTATTATATTCCGAAGCCATAATCCGATTCTCATTATCAGATTTGTGCTTCAAATTCGTATTATCACATGCCACATCATCTGAATCAGCACCCTGAACATCAAAAGAATTCTTAGTGTGAATACGTGAAGAAGAAGGTTCTCCCTCCTTACCTTGACGACCCGTATTTTCCATTGAGTCATCAACGACCTTGTCCTTGTCCTGCTGCACCGGAAGGTAAACTTTACGGACCCTGGAACGACCCCGTTGCATAGAATTCGGACGTGCCGCTGAAGTCCTAGGACGTCCCTGGCAAGGAGAGACGCGTCTTTCAGTGTTCCCTGCATGAGTAATACGGCAAGAAACCTTTCGAATGTCCCGTTACACAGCAGTTTGAACAAAATTCCGGTAAGTTCTCATAACTTACTGACACAAATGAGCACTGGCCCACCCGTTCCACCATGATGTGCTCCTCCAACGGTTTCGAAAGATCAATATCCACTAACACCCGGATAAAATGCCCCAGAGAACCATCAAGCGAACGCTGGTCAATTTGTATCGGATTCCCAATCGCACTGGCGATCCCCAAGATGTTATTAGGATCCTAGTACTCCAAACTGAGCTCGAAGATTCTGACCCAAACACTTGCCACCGACGTATGTACCTTATATGGATTGAAATCTGGGACCCATGGAGAGAGCCGAATAGTCCCCGGATTAAGCGCCCAATTAATACGTAATTGAGCTCGAGCCCGATCCTGCGCATTAAAAAACTTGACACAAAAAAAAATCCCTTACCTAGGGGGATTAGTTTCCAATCATTTTTAATTCCCCATATTTCCGATAGGCGTTTGTGCAGAAGCATAGTCACCCATGGTTTATTACCCTTGCTTAAAATCACCCTTCCAATCAAAGAATAAGAAAATTTGGCGAGGCGTTGTTGATAAACATTTTCATCAATAGTAACGGAATAATAATCTCCCTTTCTAACAGGTTTAGGGATAGAATGGGATTTACCAGCAACAACAGGCGAAAATGTTGTAAAATTACCTGGGGCCTTGGAGGTAAGAGTTGCAGCCGGCCCCCCATAGTGGCATCCAAGGAGGTCGGACCCCCCATAGTGACATCCAATGAGGTCAGACCCCCCATAATTTGTGGCAGGCATGGGGGGAACTCCCTAACAGCAGCGGCCACATTGGGGGAGTGAGGAGCCGCCCCCTAATATCCAGCACGGGCAGAGCAATCTCCATGGAGGAGCTTGGTGGTGGCTTGGACATCGCCATGTAAAGTTCCGGCGGAATCAACCCCGTAGAGGCGTGCATGGGAGTTGGGATGGGCGTCCCTTGCGAAGGAACAAAACTTGGTGGAATTCCGTAATAAGGCAGCGTGGATGAGATCGGAATCTGGGATCCCGTCAGAGCAACAAACGCAGACTGAGATAAAGCTACAATTGACGTCGGCGTTGAGAGCGTTGTAGTTGCAGCAGTCATTGGAGACGATCGCGACGGGAGAGACGACTGAATACGAGCGTTGGGAGGCAAGAAATTCGAAGTGAGACCATGAAACATGTCCGACGAAGACATGCTAGCACAGCCGGCGAAACGCCGACGACGTTAAACGATGAAGAGATCGAACCGATGAGGAGAGAGAGTTAGGGTTTTTTCTCTCATCGTCTTTTTTGGCCTCCTTGCAATCGTCTAAATATATTTCAAAGAAACTGAAAGATACAAGGTTCGAATCCTGGTTAACACCCTTATAAAGGGTGAGTAATACCACTTGAGCTACAAGCTAGTGATATTAATTCTAATATTATATATTTAGTTTATTACATATTATCTATCACTAAATATATATTTTTTCAAAATTACATCTCCCCATCTTTAATAGATTTAAATATATAGTTTTAAAAATTATGACTTATAGTCATATGAGTAATTTAAAAAAAAAAAGTTATTAATTTTTCCCATTTTATATGGGTAAATAATGGTATCTTTTATTACTATAGTTTTATTTTTAAAATTTATATGTCCGAGTTAAGAGTGCTGGAGTCAATAATTATAGTCATATTGTGGTTAATGTCCAACAACTGAGTTTTTCTTTTGTTTATTTTTTTATCCCTTTGAGGATGGTTGTGACTTGTGAGTAGAGATGGCAGTGGGGCGAGGATTCCCCATTCTCCGCGGGGAACCGCCCTGAATGGGGCGGGGAATCCCCGAAAGTTCCCCCCGTGGGGACGGGGACGGGGATTTTTTTCTCTCCGTTGGCGGGGACGGGGATCATATTCTCGCCTGCTTCCATGGGAACCGATTTTAAATATATAATATATTATATTAAATATATATAATATATTATAAATATATCCACATTAAATATACAAATATTTTTTTTTTAATTTTTTTTATATAATAAGTGTTTTATTAGTCTTTTTTATATAATTTATATATTTTTTAAATATTAAAAAATCATTTTTTTAAATAAAAATTCAGTTTTTACAAAAAAAAAAAAATAATGAAACCAAGGCGGGAATCCCGGGGCGGGGATTCCGATCCCCGCGGGGACGGGGATGGGGGGAGTTTTTTCCCCGTTTATCTCGCGGGGACGGGGACGGGGATGGGGATTGCTCCCCGCCCCGCCCCGCCCGCCCGTTGACATCCCTACTTGTGAGTGCTCTTGATTGATCTTGAAAGTTAGTGTGATCGGTTTCCATGATAAAGAAGGGTCAGTGCTTGATATAATGTGTATGCTTCTAATTTTAACTTATTACTTTTATGCTTTGTTGTAATTCAGTGGAATTATTTGTGATTTGATCATAAAATATTTAAATTTTTATAATTTTGTTAATATTGTGTAATTATAAACTATGCATGATTTTTTTATAATGAATACTTTAACTTAAAATGTTCAACTTAAATGTTATATATGTTCGAGTTTAAAATTTTAGACTTAAATATATAATTTTTATTTTTTTGACTTATAGCCCGATAGTGGCCCGTTTAGCCCGAAGCCCGCTAGGGTTAGGTTCTAATATTGTCAGACCGTTTAATAGTGCCCCGTTTAGCCCGAAACCTGTTTAGCCCGAAGCCCATTAAGTCTGGCATTATAGGGCTAGGGCCAGCCCGTTTAACACCACTACGCAAAAGTACATATAACATGTAAATGTAAAAGAATGACTCGAAACTTGAAAGTAAAATTAAAAGGCGTATTTTGCTATTCAGAATCGGTCCTAAGTTTTGAGGGGCCTAGAACGAAAGAAAAATGGGGACTCTTGTATTTACATAAAAAAAATTAACTGAACTAATGTTACAAATGCAATTTTATTGATTTAAGTACATATAAAATAAGATATGTAATAAAAATATATATACCGCAACTTTAATATTACTGTCTCATTAAAATAAAGTTACAAACAAGATCTTTCAATATAATTTACCATAGAGAAAGAAAAAAAACGAATTAGCTATGAAAAATTAATCTTCTTGCATTTTTCTTTGCAAAGTCATTAATAAATTCTCCAACTTTGTTTTCCTGATTTGTTTGTATATGCTTGTGATTTTTATCTGTAAAAAAATTCTCCAACTTTGTTTTGTTTGTTTTGCAAAAGAAAAAAAGAAATAGTTAAAGATGGAGGGCAAAAATAGTCGGTGGACTGCACAGTCATGAGACCTAAGTCCAAATCCTTCAACTTTGTTTTGTTATTTTGAGAAGGCTTTTTTAACAGAATATTATGTTTTTTTTTCGAGTTACACAAATGAATCGAAAAAAAAATGGCTTAATATATTAGGCAAAAACGCCATTCCCCTCACCGTTTTTAACAAATCGTCACCTGCAAGGCCGTTTTTATTCAAGATTTTTTTTAATTTTTTTTAAAATTAAAAACAGCCATAACATGACCGTTATTAGTAAAGTTTTTTTTTTTAAAAAAAATGTCTAATTAAAAACGGCCATCACATGGCCGTTTTTATTTTTTTATTTTTTTTAAAGACTATTTCTAATTAAAAATGTTTTTTTATTAACGTTTGTATTGTTAAAAACAGTTAGTCCTTTAATTACATAATTATTTGATATATTAGCATATAATAATACTAAAATCCTATTATACTATATTATTAGATACATAATTAATATGTATACTAAATAATTATTATATATAATACATAATTAAATAATTTTATAAATATATTTGTTATATTTATAAATTATTTGTTATTTTCAATGTTTATATAATAATTATTGTTTTAAAAATCTCAACCTAACTCCTATTAGTCTTCGCCAGCGCTAGACTCTCCTCGACAAGAGCGCACGGCCGTCGTCCTTCGCCTAAGAGAATATTAAGGTACAAAACTTGAAGTGATGGTTGAAAGAAGAAGTCCTTGCGATAGGAGAAGATGCCAAGGAGGCCATTATCCACCACCACCCGCACAGTGAATCAGGTAAATCCACACAGTTTTTTTTATTAAAATTCTATCTTCTCTTACGTGCGATATAATATCAGGAGAGTCTAGCGCCTAGGTGAAGACTAATAGGAGTTAGGCGGAGATTTTTAAAACAATGAATATTATATAAACATTGAAAATAACAAATAATTTAGAAATATAACAAATATATTTATAAATTATTTAATTATGTATTATATATAATAATTATTTAGTATGCATATTAATTATGTATCTAATAATATACTATAATATGATTTTAGTTTTATTATATGCTAATATATCAAATAATTATGTAATTAAAGGACTAATCTTTTTAACAAAACAAACTTTAATAAAAAAAAAATTTTAATTAGAAATAGTCTTTAAAAAATAGAAAAATAAAACGGCCATGTGATGGCCGTTTTTAATTAGACATTTTTTAGAAAAAAACTTTACTAAAAACGATCATCTGCTATAATGGCGTTTTTAATTTTAAAAAATTTAAAAAAAAAACTTTAATAAAAACGGCCCTGCAAGTGGCGATTTTTGTTAAAAACGGTGAGGGGAATGGCGTTTTTGCCTAAAATATTAAGCCATTTTTTTTTCGATTTATTTGTGTAATTCGAAAAAAAAACGTAATATTCTGTTAAAAAGGCCATTTTGAGAAACGAAAAAAAGAAAAAGAAAAGTTTTCTACAACGAGGCCCAAAACCAAATTCTTCAACTTTGTTTTGTTATTTTGATAAAAGAAAAAAGGAAAAAAAAGTTAAAAATAGAAAAGGGGAAAAAAATCATTTACTTTTGTGTTGATGTAAAGTCGAACTCAAGACGTCCAAAGACAAATGAACAACCAACCAATCTCGCAACATGATTTTTTGTACCCTAATTTCAAATGTTAACATATATATTCAAAATATTTATATGTAGAAAAACAAAAGAAAAAACATACTTCGGGACCCTGTACGGCGGCACCAGCTTGACCGCTCCAGGATCGCCCCTGTTGGTATTATTATACTCCCTCATATTCACAATAAATGTCATTTTGCCACATGAAAAAATCTTCAATAAGAATATCATTTTCAGATTATCAAGGCTAGTGAGAAAATTATTTTCCCAAATTACCCTTAAATGTATTGTTTTCCAACATATATTTTTGTTTGTTCTAAAGTAACATTTATGATTAATTAAGGTATATTTGGTATTTAACACAATCCTTACTATATGCGGTTTTTTTCCTAAAAAGACACTTATTTTGAATAAGAGGGAGTATATATAGGGATGGCAACGGGACATGTTTGGCCAAATCCCGAACCCGCTCCGCCAAGCCACATTAAGACTCAGACCCGACCCGCACCGCTCTAAAACCCACCGGGGCAGGTTAGACTCACCAATATATTATTATTAAAATTACAATAATATTTTTTTTTTGTATTTGTGGCCAAATTTTCAAAAGCAATCCAATGCCAAACTGCCAATAAGTCAAAAGAAAATAAATGTAATTATGCAACTTATTATAACTACGTTTTACAACTATTTAGCTACTATTAGGATTTTTTTTAAAAAAAAAACTACTATTAGGATTTTGCAATAGTACTAAATTAATACTCAAAATAAATATTCAAACTAAAATATTACAAGATGTTATAGTAGTAAATTAATATCAATACAACACTCAAGTCTTAGACCCGGGACTTGCCCCAGGACCCGCCGGGTTTGATGTGGAACCCCCTATTGCCATCCCTAAGTACATATCATGTTTATGCTTATTTTCGAAGTACATAGAAGATATCTTAAATATGTATATAAAATCCATTTCTTTAGTTGCAAGATACTCAAGTGTGATTATAAAAATTAGATATTTTTCATGAATATTTATTAGAATCAAAAATCAAAATATTTTTTAGTTAAGCTCAAAATATGTACACAAATATTTCTCTAATTTGTATAAGCATATGATATAATGATACACACTTAATATAATTTTTTACTCAGAAAAAATCAGACATTCCAAAAGGAAAATTATACAAACACAACTTTAATTTGTAGTTCGTACCCAATAAGGTCGAGGATTTAAAAGTGGGCCCTTGTGCACCAAAGGTCCACAGCTCAAAAAAATTCAAATTTTATAGCCGTTTAATATCATTTAAATTATTACATTTTCTCCCGTTTTGCCAAAAGTACCCCTATCAAAATTCAAAAGCCCATAGCGCGATCATCCCCAATTTCAAATTGTAGATCTCATCTCAGCCGTCCATTCTTACCCTTCTTCTTTAATTCATATTTTTTTGAAACTGTTAACAGTCACACTGCCAGAGAGAGAGAGAGTCGGAGAGAGAGTCGGAGAGAGAGAGATGGTTTTGAGTCGAGATTTTATCTGAAACCCAACAAAAAACCAGCAGAAAAGAAGCTTATTCTTTTCTCCATCGGAATAATACAATTTCAAAATTTCGCGGTGCCGGAATAATTATCCTCGCTTCCTCCGTCAGGTTTGGCTTCATTGCTTAATTTTCCATTCTCATTCAAGAAATTAAGAAATTTCCATTTTTCCATTGCTATTTGAAATAAGTTGTTTTTGTTTCCTTTTATGGACCATTGCGGAATTTCATTATGAAATGTAATTATAAATTTCCTCTGTTATTTGACTAAGTTAACTCTTGTTTCTTGGTGACGTGTGACAGAATGTTGAGAGACTTCAAATTCTTGCGCCGAAATTCGGGTAAGAACAATAATGCGGAGGAAGTTGAGAATGTACCTCTAAACCCTAGGGATTCGTTGAACCCTCAGATTAGCACAGACCCCTCGAGGCCCCCTTTGAGTGCAATTCAAGAACCCTCTCGAATCCCTATAGGGATTTCAGACCAGGATTTAAGCAGTTTTAAGGCCAATAAAGTTGATAGAACACCCACTAAGCCAAAGCGTAAATATTCAGATACATCAATGCCCCTTCGTACTCCTGAAAAACAAGGGCCAATGTCGAAAAACCGGTTCAATTGGGCTCAGAAGAATGAGCACAGTGTTGTGGAGTCGAAAGAGGAAGGAAGAGTATTGTCAAATACAAATACCCCAAGTTCTACAAAGGGAGTGGCCAGGGCTAATTTGAGTTGTTCTGAGTATAGTTCGGCTCAAAATACGCCAACCAAGAGTGTGAGCAAGCCTCCAAACCCAGGGTTTTTAGCTAGCGGTTCTAGGCCAGTGTTCAACATGGGTGCTCGGATGTCTAACTATGCTGCATTGTCTAAAGGGAGCCCGAGTTCTTGTAATCTGCCCATTGTTGTTAATACTGCTGAGGTTCCTTATTTTGAACTCAAGGAAGATCCATCATTCTGGATGGAACACAACGTGCAAGTAAGCCACTTATCTTTTAATTGTCTATGTACAAGAATATCCCGTAAAATTACTGAGTAGAGTTTAATCTTTTATTTCATGTTATTTGTATCTAATCTTCTGAATTTAATCTTTTAGGTTTTGATTCGCATACGGCCGCTGAATAACATGGAGAAAAGCAGTTTTGGTTTCAGTAGATGCTTGAAGCAGGAGAACGCACAAAGCATCACCTGGATCGGGCAACCTGAGGCCCGATTTATGTTTGATCACGTAGCATGTGAAGCTATAGACCAGGTTTGTAGAATTGTTTGATTTGCAAATGAATTGTGATAGATAGGGAGACTAATGGTTTGCGTTTGCAGGAGACACTTTTTAGGATGGTTGGCTTGCCCATGGTGGAGAATTGCCTGTCTGGATACAATAGCTGCATGTTCGCATACGGGCAGGTATTGCATTTATACCTATTTCTGTTAGTCAGACATTTTGTGTGTGACTTTCATTTTTTGTCTCTTATTATGTTAATATCCTAATTATAATATTGAACTTTATATTAATTATTAGATGCTATTTTGCTGTGGTATATGATTCCTTGAACTTTAGACCTGAGCCATGATATATTTTTTCTCTTCTAGTGAATTCTTTAGGATGTTTTGATGTAGAGATATGTCTATAGCAATATATTGCACAGTGTTATTCCTTGGCAGAAAAATCCATTCAATTTTGGCTGCTGTATAATGTAGTAGCAGTCTGCATGAAGACAATGTAATCTGTGATTTAAACCTCTGGATGTAGATAAGTAGAGTACTGATTTGCACATCTTGAATTCTATTTGCTCATTCTTGCATTTAAAACCATATGAATTTTCAAACCTCAAGCAGATTGAACTGGGATTGTCACTCTTATCATTCTCTTCCTAGATTGACTTTTCAAGCTGATATGTTCAATTCAGTTTAAGCATTACTATGGACTTTCACTTCTGATTGGACTGCATCAAATTTTGCCTTATTCATGTAGACGGGTAGTGGGAAGACATATACAATGCTTGGTGAGATTGATGAACTAGAAGTCAAGCCTAGTCCAAACCGTGGAATGACTCCTCGCATATTTGAATTCTTGTTTGCAAGGATCAGAGCGGTAACTTTGAGCCTCTTTACTTTCTTTTGCGAAGTCGCTTTCTAATACACAATTAACATTTTACATTTCCCTTACAGGAAGAGGAAATCCGGAGAGATGAACAATTAAAGTACAATTGCAAATGCTCTTTTCTTGAGATTTATAACGAACAAATCACTGATCTTCTTGACCCTTCATCCACGAACTTGATGGTACTTCCACATTCTAATAGGATAATTAGCTTCAATATTTTTTGACAAGTGGAACATGATCTCATATTTATCATCTCTATCTATAAGTTACGAGGATATGAAAAAGGGCGTCTATGTTGAGAATCTCTCAGAATTTGAGGTGCACACTGTGGGAGACATTCTTCGGCTTTTGACTCAGGTGACTAATCTTTTAGATTTCGCCTTTTGGTTAAATGTGATTCGCATAATCATCATCCACGCATCTGTGCATCCTCATGCACGCCTCTAGCGATGCTGCTATGTTTTAATTTTTGGGTTTATGCTTTAGGGTTCTTCAAATAGAAAAGTTGCAGCGACAAATATGAACAGAGAAAGCAGCCGTTCGCACTGTGTTTTTACATGTGTGATTGAAAGTAGGTGGGAAAAAGATTCTGCCACTAACTTCCGTTTTGCCAGGCTGAACCTTGTTGACCTTGCTGGTTCTGAAAGGTACTACACTGTACTTAACTTTCTGATAAAAGAGTGGACATTTCTTGCTAAGTTATTTCTTTTGTATTTTTTTCATCCCCAACAGGCAAAAGTCTTCTGGTGCTGAGGGTGAACGCCTGAAAGAAGCTGCAAATATTAATAAATCATTGTCAACGCTAGGGTACAAATAGTGCTCTCAGTTATTGCTGAAATACTGCATTATTCAGTGCAAGCTTTTCGA
This sequence comes from Rehmannia glutinosa, assembly GCA_016081115.2. Taxonomy (NCBI): domain Eukaryota; kingdom Viridiplantae; phylum Streptophyta; class Magnoliopsida; order Lamiales; family Orobanchaceae; genus Rehmannia; species Rehmannia glutinosa. Next base: position 117,942 of record JABTTQ020001079.1, on the reverse strand, counting down.
TTTGCCTTTTGGATTGACATTGAGTCTGGCATTTTTTTTTTTTTTTTTTTTGCAGTCATGTAATTATGGTCTTAGTGGATGTAGCAAATGGAAAGCCAAGACATGTTCCTTACAGAGATTCAAGATTGACATTTCTCCTTCAGGTGCATTATTGATTTCTTTCTTCTATATCATCATAAATTATTCCTTATATGGTTAATATGAACAGGACTCTCTGGGTGGGAACTCGAAAACAATGATAATAGCTAATGTCAGTCCATCTATCTGGTACACAATATTTCACTCACTTGGAATTGACTCTTTTAATTCCGGAGAATCGTATGTAGCTTGAGTGTTTGTTTTGTGTATATAAATCTGAATGCATCATCTGCAGCTCCGCGGCTGAAACGTTGAACACTTTAAAGTTTGCTCAGCGAGCAAAACTGATTCAGAACAATGTAAGTTTCTTTGTATACTCTGTGGAATCCATTTAATTTGGATTGATAAATCATATATTTACATGTTCTTTGGATTTATTCTTCATGAGACAGGCTATCATTAATGAAGACTCATCAGGAGACGTCGTGGCATTGAAACATCAGATACAATTGTTAAAGGTCAAATTAGTTTCATACTTTCATATGTTTTTTCACTCTATTAAATTGGTCCGCAACTAATTTATACTAAAATTTGTATTTGTTATCTGGACAGGAGGAGCTGTCTGCCCTCAAACGTGAAAAGGTTACTCGATCATTGTCATTCGACCAGCCATCAGTAAAATAAATAAAGATGAGGATGATTGTAATGAAATAGCACTTGCACAGGAACACCCGGTAAATATGCTTGGAAAAGAATCTCATGGAGTCCTCAGAGTTTCTTGTAAACAGGTAAAATGTTCTACTTTATCTTTTTCTCTTTTTCTTGAACAAAATTTGTACCACTTCCTTCCAGACAATCTTATAATTATTACTCCGGATTCACTTAAACAATGTGGGATTTTTGTGAATTTATATTTAAATCTAAGGATTTGAATTTGCATGACTGCGAAATAACTACATGTGAATTGATAATTGTTCGATATGTCTTAATTCGATCAAATTATGTACTGTATCTTCGGAGTAAGAACTAAGTTGAGGAATTTAATTACTTATTAAGTCGTGAAGTGCCCTTCATGACTACACTGGTATTACAATATTCTAATTTTTGCTGGTAATTCATATTTATTACAGTTAAAATCCTTGGAAACTACACTTGCTGGTTCCTTACGGAGGGAACAAATGGCAGAAAATTCAATGAAACAACTTGAAGCTGAAATTCAGCAGTTGAATCGTCTGGTATACCCCTCTCCCTCTCTTTTATGGTACAACATGCATTGTTGGAAAAGAATGCAGAACATATTTCATGTTCTAACTCCTTGAAAGGTTGATAAATTCTGGAACCACATTACTTTAGGTTAGTCAAAGGGAGGAGGACACCAGGTGCACAAAAATGATGTTAAAGTTTAGAGAAGACAAAATTCAAAGAATGGAGTCTGTTCTTGGTGGTTTGATGTCAAAGGATGATTATTTGCTGAAAGAAAACAGTGCGCTTCTGGAAGAAATTCAGCTCCTGCGAGGAAAAATGGATAAAAACCCTGAATTGACACGTTTTGCTGTTGAAAATATCAGGCTCTTAGAGCAAGTTCGGCGGTATGTTTTTGTAAACGTAATGTGCCTTGTCCAGTTTTGTTTTTTGAAGCTGTGCGTGATTTTTTCCTTGACAAATCTTTCTTTTTGGAATTTATAGGTTTCAAGACTTATATGAAGAAGGGGAGAGGGAAATGTTGATGACCGAAGTGTCTGAACTGCGAAATCAGGTATCTTAATAACTACGTTGGGTTTTATTAAACTCTTGACAATTGTTGTTGCTTTTTAATGCTTTTGAAGACTTATTTACTGGATTTTTACTGTTTGACAGCTTATTTCCTCCATTGATGGAAAGCATCCTAGTCATCTTGATATAAAGGTGGGCTTGTCATGCAACTCTTTAAAGAGCTACACTACTGGTTTAGTGGGAAGTGTTTAACTAAGATTTAGCTCTTCAAAAATTCTGCAAAAGCCTTCAAATTCTTTTTTGTATTTTGAAACAGGGTTCCACTCGTGATGACAATGAAAATGGTTTGCTTCATAAGGAGGTTTGATTGCCATATTTCTGAAGTTAAGCTTTTGCTTCTGAAACTTTCATATATCTTGACCTTTAACATGTAGTTCTCTTTCACAGTTGAAAAGAACTCTTTCTGAGCTGGATGTCAGCAAGGAAAAACTACATTGTTGTCTGGAAGAAAATGCAAAGCTCCGACGGTGAAATTTTAGAACGCATATATGCCCTTATCTGGTTTCTTCTATTCTATACAATCTCATCTTAAAATTTCTGTTTTTCATTATTTGTCACACTAATTTTCTGCAGTGAAATAGAAGAGCTACATGCATCATTAACTGTCACCACGTCCGCAACACAAGACAATGATTGCAGTGCAGAGGTCATAAAGGTACAGTATGCTAATAATAATATTACTAAGATAGACGAAAATGTTAATATAAATATTACTAAGATAAAAACCAGAGGCAACTGCAAAAATTGTTTTAATGGTCTAATTGGCAAGTAGATATTTGTAAATCAGCACCCAACTTTGTGATGTTTGTACTTTGTACCAATGAATGTGCACCCAATAGAAATTTTTGCTCACTGTAAGACTTGGACGGATATAAATGCAGGATAAGATTCTTCCATCAAATCTAAGTGAAACTGAATTTTTAATTTCTGAACTAACATAAGAAACTTACTTTCAGGAATCCATAGTGGAAGTTCCCTTTATCAGTAATCAGTCAATAATGACTACCAGGAGAGAGAAGGAAGGAACTAGATATGAAAATCTTATGAAGGCAGAAGATATCTTGGATTTACAACTGGAGTTGGACATTCTTAAAATTATTCTACAAGAACAGAGGTCACACTATGCTGCAACAGAGGAAACGGCCAAATCTTTAAACACCGAACTTCAGTTGTCAAAAGAAATGGTTCTTTCAGTAACCAAAGAATATGAAGAAGTCCAGGAAGAGCTCAAAAATGCAAAATTGGTTATTGAAGCTCTTGAGTCTCAACAAATTCAATCGATTAATGAGATAGAGGATCTCAGGAATTCTAACATTCGGTACGAAGAACTGTTGAAAGAAAAGGAGCTTGAGATTTCTTGTTTAAAGGAGCAAGCTCATTGTCAAGAGTTCAGAGATCTCGCAATGTATAAGAATTCAGAGAGTGATGACTCCCCTTTAGAAGCAAAGTTGAAAAAAATGCATGAATCACTTGAAAAGGCTAAGAAACTGAATAAGTGGTATCAAAGTGATATTGCATTTCAAGCATCTCATGACGAAGAAATGGAGGAAGTTCGCAAACAGGTTGAAGCAGAAACTGCGGAGGTGATTGTTTGTTTGCAGGAAGAACTTTCGGGTCTTCAACAGGAAGTCCATGAAAGTAAGACAAAAGAGATGGAGACCAGAGACAATTTGGCACTATTACAAACTCAAATGAAAATCATGGAGGACAATTTGCATTTAAGGAGTGAAGATAATGCAAAATTAGCTGAGCTGCTAGAAGACAAAGAAAAGCAATTAAAATCAATGACAGAAGAATTGGATCTGTTTGCCACTGAATTTGAAGATGTTCTCTCCAGTGGGAATGAGGCTCTCAAAGATGTATCTAACCAGATTGATGTTATTTCCGGTTCAATCCCTCATAAACGAAGTATGATTTCTGAACAATTTGGAAGGATGAAAAATTATATTTTTGAAAGGGAATTATTGATTGAAGAGCTTAATCGATGCTTAAAGGATGCAGTTGATAGGAGAGATGATATGGAGTGCATGCTGAGGTCTTTGAGAGGGGCAGCTTTGGTTATGACTGAGACACACCAACAGGATTGCAGTGGAAAGGATAAACAGATTCTCCGTCTGACGTCTGACTTGAATAGGAAGGCATCCACCATTTCAGAGCTCCAGGGCTTAATTGAGCATGGAAACGATCAACTTAAAACGGCATCATCTTGTGCAACAGCTGCTTTAGTGATCGTGAACAGATTATGGGAGTTGAGTTCTAACTACCAGGATGCTTTAAATGATAAGGATGTCCAGCTTAGAGAGTTTAAAGAAATTGTCACTCAAAAAGATGTGATTCTCCAGGATAAGGCTTTGTTAATTGATGGAGCAGAAAAACAGAATCACTCTCTCCAAAAGAAACTAGAAGCATCAGAAGAATATTGCACTAAACTAAGTCTGCAGCTATCTGAGGAGCAGAGGCATCGAGAAGCTCTTGGGGTAAAGCTTGAAGAAAGTGATGAAAATAAAATTTTAGAAACCAGGGAAAAAGTTAAAGAGCTAAATTCTGGAGTTTCGGCACTAAAGTTAAGCATAAATGAGTATGTGAAGCAGATTGGACACCCTCAGAAAGATAATGCTCCAGAGCAGTCAATTTGTTTTTCTTCTAACGATGAATGTAAATCATGGGTATGTTTGTTAATGTCTCTCTTACCCACTATATTACAAAGACTCCCCTCACCCCTGTTTAACATCCAAAAACTGATTTTATTGGACATTTGACTTTACTAGTTTAATATTGTTGCAGACAGGTATCAGAACAGAGGAACACATCGATGATATAGGCTCATGTAATATTCGAGATGTGGGAAGTAAGATGTCAACAAGTTCTTCAATTGCTGCCACTACAAAGGGATGCAATAATAATGACAACAATTTGGTGCCTGAAAGCAATATGGAGAGTGTGCATGGTACAAATGCTGCCATTGTTCTCCTAAAGAAAGAGATAGAATATGCACTGAAAAGTTTACAAGAAGTGCGAGCTGAGATGGATAAGTTGCGTTGTGAGAAAGAAGAGATTTTGGTGTCTGAAAAATGTAGTAAGAAGAGCATTGAGTCTATGATCAATCAAGCAGTTCTTCTAGGAGATGCTATAGATAATATCGGAGGTGAATTTCAGCTCAAAGTTAATTCTATGGAGGGTAAGATAGGGAAATTGGAAGAGATAATACAAGAATCTTTCACTTCCTGGTTCCAGCAAAGAGAGGTACGTGTTTTTTTAACTTCTCTATATTACATTTTCAATGGTACGTTTACTACCTCAGACTTAATTACTATGTATAATATCTAATATTATTGACTTACAGCCTTTTTCACTGCATTTTAATTCCATTTTTTGCAGTTCCTGGAAGCTGAACTTGATGATGCTAAAGTTGTTGCTGCCCAGAAAACAATTGAAGCTTCCTGTATTCTCGAGAAATTTGAGGAGGTTCAAGACATTGTGAAGGAAGCAGACATAATGATAAATGAGTTGATGATAGCTAACGAATCCCTGAAGCTGAATGCTCATGAATTGAAAGTGAAGGGAAATGATTTGATCAGTGAAAGAGATATCCTTTTGAAAGAGGTTGAAAGCTTGCAAGAATCCAATAATCTGAAAGATCAGAATTATGGGAATCTGGAGAAACAGTATGATACAGATTTTGTCACCATGAAGAGGATGCTGTTAGAACTAGAGGATGTTATTTCCGAATTGCAGAATACTTCCATAAAAGAATGGATGTCTGTATCATCTGATTTCCTCAGCGTGAAATCTCAAATTCATGAATCAACAGAATCGATAAGGACATTGCTCGAGGAGGTCTGGTCGGATATTATTATTGTCAAGGATTGTGCAGTGTCCGTTTTGCATCTCTGTCACATGGGAATTCTTTTAGAAACTGCAAACGGACTAAATGCGGAAAATGGGCTTCTTCACCATGGTTTATGTGAGTCGAACTCTGTTATTTCCGAACTTCGGAGAATAATTTCAGATCAAGAAGAGAGCTTGAAATGTGCAGAGCCCTCAAAGGAAAGTTGTTGGCAGATATCAAGAAAGGTTTTGATCGCATATCAAGTAAAGTAGATGAAGGTGGGGAGATCACATTTAAACTTACCTCTTTTGAAAAGAAGATACAGAATCTACAGTTTCTGGAGGAGATGATGTTGCAAAGGTCAAATGATATGGGATCTGAATTGGCCGTGCTAATGAAGGAGCTTGATCTCTGTAACAAACACACGATGGCATCTTTTTTGGATCATGAAAGATTATTGAAGGAGAAGGATGATCTACTTCAATATCAGGAAGAGAATTTCATGATAGAATTACATGCGAAAGATTTTGAACTGTTAATTTTGTCAACTGAGTTAAAGCAGATGTCTCTTCTGAAAGCAGATGTAGAGAAAACTCATTTCAGTACCTACGAAGTCCTGGAAAATTTAAAGAAGGGTATAGTGTTAAAGAGCTTAGAAGCTGCTTCGTGTGAGTTGATGTTGCTTGACAAGGAATTTGGGTATGAGAAATTACTGGAAGATTTTAAGACGAAGGAATCAGCTCTTAAAACATCTTCTAGTCATATCTCTGAGCTTTATCAGCAAATCCAAAAGTTGCAGAAAGAGCTGGAATTGAAAAATGGAGAACTTGGAAGAATAAGCTGCATTGAGAAGGAGAATGAAAAGGTGCAGCTTCATTTGAACAACAGCAAGGCAGAATATAGTGTACTTTTGCAGGAGTTGGAGGATAAAAAGGCTGACTTTGAATCCTCAATCAGAGGCACCCATGACCTTGATGCTGAAAACCGTAGACTAAGAGATAATGTTGCAGTGTTGCAGAATTGCATTGCCAAGTTAGAAGAAGATCTAAGTCTGGCAAAGGAGGAAATGCAAAACCATGAACTTTCTCGATGTATTATCAAAGATGACCTGTGCGCGAGAATCCTGGATTTACAAAGCCAACTGGGCAGTGTCAACGCTTTGAAAGAAGAAAACATTTTGTTGAGAAATAAACTGAGAGTTTACGAGGTTAATGAGTCTGAACACCTCAATGCTTTGAACGTGAAAATATCGAAGAATGTTGATTTGGCCAAAAATGTAGATAAAGTGAGCTGCAAAATACTCAATCTAATTGAGGAGAAATTTGTTGAGGTAGATGGTAAGTTTCAGAGTATAGTTAGCGAAATGGATAGGATATACAAATTTTTGGAACAGATCGAGTACGTGGAGAATATTGCTGTACAGTTGGATTCTGAAAAACTCTCTCTTCAAATGGAGTTGTCGAGAAAGGATGATATTCTCAAGGGGCTGTTATTTGATTTGAGTTTGCTGCAGGAGTCTGCATCAAACAGTAAAGATCAGAAAGATGAAATGGAAGAATTGTTGGCCTCTTTAAGGGCATTGGAAAAAGATTTTGAATTAAAGTCGCTTGAACTGGAAAAAGCTGTTGCTGAAGGTCAAATACTTGAAGCTCAACTTCAAGAAAAGAGAGAAAAATATCTGCTCTTGAATTGGATCTCACAAAAGATCATGAGGTAATAAATTCACTATCAAACGAAAATGCGGAGCTTTTAGCTGGTGCTAAAGATGCCTTAGATGCAAAGAATTCCATGGAGAATGAATTAATAGAGACAAGGATCAAAATTGAGAACTTAGAGATGGAAATTGCTGAAATGGAAATGGCTCTTGACCAAATGAGTAAAACAACTGAATCATTGAAGAGCAACTTGGATTCTATCACCTACGAGAGGGATGAGCTGGAGGGCAAAGTTGGTATTTTGACCAAAGAACTTGAGATGGCAAGAACCCTCGCTGAAGAAAACGAAGCAATTGCTACTGAAGCGCAAGAGGTAATCTTTCCTTTAACAATTTTTATTTTGGTAAATGGCTTCTACACCAATTACACTGTACTCTTATATGTTTGACTTCTTTATGACAGATAGCTGAATTCCAGAGGGTCAATGCTGAAGAGAAGGAAGAGGAAGTGAAACTATTAGAGCGGTCAATTGAAGAGCTAGAATGCACTATAAATGTACTTGAACAAAAGGTATCTCATACTTTTTTGTAAGAGCTGCTTATGAAAATTTCGTTTGTTATCTTTACATTGACACGAGTTCTACTTTATAAGGTTGACATTGTCAAAGGAGAAGCCGAGAGGCAACGATTGCAGAGAGAGGAACTTGAGCTGGAGCTTCTTGGTGTCAAAGAACAAATGCACAATGTCCAAAGCAATGATTCCGATGTAAAAAGGTCTGACAGAAATTTTTGCATTAAGTGCCTTAGTGTTATAAAACTGCAATTGTAGAATCATCTCTAAATAATTAATACTTAATTCAGATGTCTAGATGAAAAGGAGAAGAATCTTCATGAAGTACTTCAACGGGTACAACTTCTTGAAAAAGAAATAGCTGCCAGAGATGGAGAGGTGACATTCTTTCTTTTCTGGAGGGCCTATTTGATTTCAATAATGATGGTTATATTTGGTGATAATTTTGGATCAAATGATTTTTTTTAGCCGATAACATGCAAAAAATGCCTCTGATTGTGTTTTTCTTCAACAGATATCCCAATGTAAAGCTCATATCAGTGAGCTGAATTTGCATGCAGAGGCACAGGCTAGCGAATACAAGCAAAAGGTGGGAGTAATTGTTAACATCACAAAAAACATGTTTTTATAAAGATATGGGATTGGCCTTCAATAAAAGAGAATATTAACTATCCGATTCCTTATCCCTCAAACAGTTCAAGGCATTGGAAGCTATGGTAGAACAAGTTAAATCTGAAGTTCCAGTGGCTCATAGCACTTCATCATCAAACAAACCGGAAAGAAATTCTTCAAAGTCTAGAGGCTCTGGATCCCCTTTCAAATGCATTGGATTGGGCTTAGTTCAACAAATTAAATCTGAGAAGGATGAAGAGCTCACTGCTGGAAGACAAAGAATAGAAGAACTTGAGGCTCTGGCTGCAAGCAGACAAAAAGAGGTAACTTTCTTAAATGAATTTAGGGGAACCACCAGTATACTGAATATTCTCACCCCAAATACCTCATTTCTCTTGCAGATATTAATGCTCAAGGCAAGACTGGCTACCACCGAAAGCATGACTCATGACGTGATTCGGGATTTGCTTGGTGTAAAATTGAATATGAAGAGTTATGCTGTAAGTTTGCATTTCGATAAACACGTTTTTGCATAAAAAGAGAGTTATGCTTGGTGTAATTTTTCATCACCTAGTTGGTTTGATGCAGAAGCTGTAAAAATTAGCATAAAAAGCCACCCAAGCATGTTACGATAGGTTTATGTAAAATTTAATTTGTACAAATAACAAATGCAAAAGAGGCTAAATGTGTGTATGAGAGAGAGAGAGAGAGAGAGAGAGTGTGTGAGAAAATGCCACCCTCACTTTTCTCTGTCATTGCTAGAATTTGATGGATAACCAACAGCTTCAGTTATCAATGGAGGAGGCCCAACACCATAATGCTGAAGCTGAAGTGAAGGTAAACCTCTTTCCCAAGTTAGCTTAAACCATTTGTGTAATATAAACTGGATTATAGCCTCTTGGCGGATTTCTTTTTCAGGAGCAGGAAGTGGTTAATCTGAAGCTTCAGATAAATGAGTTTGTTAAAGAGAGGAAAGGGTAATGAATTGTTGAATTAATTTGATTCTTAATTATCTTCTGCTTTAATTGCTAACTTAAACCTGCTTCTTCGAAATCTATTTTAGATGGCTAGAGGAGATCGAGAGAAAACAGGCTGAAATGATGGCTGCACATGTTGCATTAGAAAAACTGCGACAGCAAGATCAATTACTTGCAACTGAAAATGAAATGCTAAAGGTAGAAGCTGGTTTTCTTGTATTCTTCAATGGTATACCTAAAATGAATTCCTAGTTTACTATATCATTTGATGTGAGATTGCAATTTTCTCAGATGGAAAATGCTAATCACAAGAAGAAGGTGATGGAACTTGAAGTTGAGGTCAAGAAATTGTCTGGTCAACAGAATATCCAACAGCGCATACATCATCATGCAAAAATTAAGGCAGGGCACTGCTTCAAAATCTTTGACTCTCTGCATCTATTATTACTTTGAGTGTTATTTTCAGATTATGCTCGAGTAATCCCTTGTCAATGTCACAGGATGAGAACAATTCATTAAGGTGTCAAAATGAAGACCTTAGCTTTAAGCTGCGGAAAACGGAGGCTATTCTTTCACGTGTCAAGGAAGAGCTGGCTCAGTTCCGTGCAGCAAATGGTAGAAACCCCTATATTAATTTTGATGAGGAGGAACATTTGGACAGGAAGTTAAAGGTTAGTACAAGAAGTTATATTTCACAAAGCTATCACGCGAGAGCCTGTAATAACCAGGTTTATAATGAAATAGGAAACTGAAGAGGAGAAACTGCAGTTAGCTCAGAAGTTACTAGGCTTGTGTACTACTGTACTAAAGGTCAGACCGCCTTTTTCTCTGATATGCTAAATCTTTTCTTTTCCAGTGAACGCAAATTTGACAACATTTTCTCGTTACATTATCTCGTCTATGAATTGAAAATACAGGCTGCTGGAATAACAAGACCAACATCTGAGATAAGCCTATCTGTGGCTGAAGAAGCACTTGAGCAGCTGAAGAATAGGGTTGTTTCTCTTGAAATGGAACTCGAAGATGTTAAACTTAAGGTAAATATATTGGCTGTCATTTCTATTTTACTCGGTAAATGTTCATAGCAATCGAAGCCCATTGGATACCATTATTTTTTTCATTATCAATCTTGTATATTTATTATATTGCTCAATGATCTGAGTTAGTGTTTGTTTTATATTGTTTAGAATCGAATATCAGATGAAAGAGTTAGGTTGTCTGAGCTCCGGCCACAAACCTCAACAGCATCAAGCTCAAGGTCAGGCGAAAATCGGCAAGTCCCACGTCGAGTGTCTCAAACTCCATTTCTTTCGGCATTTGACAGATGAATCCATGGCTGATGCTCAAATGTGCACTGTCAAAAGTTAGCATTTTGCTAGCAGATTAATGAGTATTGTCAAGTTGCTCTGTAAATACTTGTTACATTTTTGTTTGTATCATTTATGTATGTATATTCATTTGTATTACAAAAATAGCAGATCACTGTATGTTGTAAAAAATGTCTTCAATATAGAAACATTATATCATACTTGTGTATGTGCTGAACTGAATTTCAAATTCTTACACAACTAAGGATTTCTCTTCCTACTTTTTCATCTTTGGCTGAGTTTGAATATGAGGTCTTTTAACCTTAAAATCCAATTTAAGATCATTTTAATAGACAATTTCTCTAAAGAGTTGAAAAAGTTCCTTTCGGCAATACACCCAATTCAACAAAGTTTACTATCAATTTGTTTTTTTGAATTAACCAATCAAGTAGATATACTCTTGAGTTTATTGAATTAATTTACAAGCTTTTCGAGGCTAATGATAATTTTAACCCAATTCGAAATATTATAAATCTCGAGTGGAGCTTAAATTAGTGGGTTAGTCTCTTGACAGACAGATCCAAATATCTGGCCTGCAGTCAATTCGCCTATTGACCCTCGCAACCACTAATACCATAACAATAACATTCGTTGGCCGCTGCTAATACTTTTTAGGATGTATACTAATATCTTTGGGAGCACTACTAATACTTTTTAGGAGAAATATTAAAGTACCTTTAATCGAAAAACCTAATACTTTTCAATAAGATTATTAATACGTTTTAGGGGGAATACTAATATTTTTGTAGGGAAAAATCAATATTTTTAATGGGAATTACTTAAAAAACTGCTCAAGGGGTTACTATACTTTCTAGTGGATTACTAATATTTTTTAAGAGAAAACTAATACTTTTGAGGGTTACTAATATTACGTGACCGTCTAATACTTTTCAAATGGACAGTTAATAAATTTTAGGTGGATTACTAATACTTTTTGAGACAAAATTGAATACTTTTCATGAGTGTCACTAAAAATATTATTCAGGGGGATTATTAATATTTTTTCAGATGTATTACTAATACTTTTAAGATGTACTATTTATATTTTTCAGGGGAAAAATAAATATTTTTAACGGTCCCTAATATTATAAAAATGTCACCAGTGCAGAGATCCTACGACACTATCCCAAAATATTACAAAAATGCCATTGATGCGTGAAATTACAAAAAACCCAGGTTGAATTGGATCCGTCTAACGGAACAGACCCGTTAGACGATCAAACCCAAATTCTTGCCTAAATTAGTACAATTATTTATATAACGCTGTTTTTTTTTTCCTTTTTCATATTTTCATTTTATATTATTATAATCTATTTTATTTTCTTAGTCATATTTTGGGAAATGATTGGAAATAGCCTAATTTTAAACCACATATACACAAATGGCCTTACTTATTCAAAAGTTTCAAAAATGGCCTTCATATTTGATAAAACCCCAAAATACCCCTTATATTGAATTAAAGGTAAACTAATGGTTTTAAAGGTTTTAGGGGCATAAAATGGTATCGAGCCTAGGTTTATTAAGAACTTTTAGTTAAATTTATTATATTTATGTAATTAACAATTGGTGAGGAGAAATTACTCCGAGATTATGGATCCCACGATGTCCGAGATGTACCCCCACGGAGATATCGTCAAATTTTGACGATGTATGCACAAGAACACCTTGACCAGGTTTCATATTGGGAATACCAACATGAAGAAAAAGAAACGGCGGAGCCGACGGGAAACCTTAAGCGCAATGCAAAAATGCGATAGGAATATTATAGGCGATTCTGGATGCTTAACTGACCTATATGTTCACTTGATGAACCTTCAAGAATCGGTTCATGAAAATTCCCATCGAACAATGATTCCGATGGTGGACCGGAGTGGAACGAGATACTTCAGATAAATCTAAGATCTCCAAGATCTTAGAGAAATCGAAAGACGGTCACTAAATTATGGCAACCGCCATATTCATCTACCGATCTGAAGTTCATCGATCCGAACCGGATGGAGAAGATGGTGAAATATCGAAGAAACTCTTGAACTCCTTCATGATATTCGAAAAAGCGAGTCAAGAACCTGGAGGGGCAGGCCAAGTTCATCCGGAGGAAGGAAACGTATTGATTTTGGGACGGTACCCTATTTACACCAAAAAGGGAAACCAACCGAAGTTATACGAAAGATGACGGATGAGGAAAAACTCATTGCTCTAATCAAAGGAAAATCCATCAAAAATTAAAAAAGATGGATATTGAAAAGATGAATCTTAAAGATCTACATGACCTGGCAGAATCCTTCGGCGGGATTAGGTATTGTAGATTTAAAGATGAACGCAGTGAGAATCGAGCTTTGGTTACCTATGACCCACAAGGTAGACCAATTCCACCACCGCCACCAGTTAATCCTAACGTCGAAGAAAGTATGGGTTCGCATCATGGAGCTCGGGACGAAAGGATGCCACACATTGAGGATTTCACGACAGGAGGTGATCCACTTTCGGGAACTGGAGGTCGAAACCTCTTTGCAGGGAACCGGACAACCTACCGGAAGGCCGAATGTTTATCGACGCCTTATGGAAGATCGCACCTCGACCCAATACATCCGTATGGGTTGATGTTAAATCTGATATTCCGATTTTAAAAACAGAAGTTCTCATTGATGAATGGGCTTGACTATGAGAATTTCAAATGAGAACCCTCGATCTTACAAAGGATTCATTCATTTTACTCCTTGAAATGAGTCTTGAAGGATCGGTGAAGATTGCAGGATATGGACCGATGCAAGTACAAAAGGTTCGGTCACATCGGGGAATCACTTAAAGGAATTGTCGATGGTATGGCAAAACTATATCCGATTCATCGGCACGAGTTATTCGAAGGATTAGAGGATGAAAAAGAAAGAAATATAAACAAGCCCTCTATAGCTTGAGTTCTTGGATATTTGTCATATTGATGAATATATCAAATTGTTCACCGAATACGGTGGAAATCCAAGATTGAGGAAAAGAAGTTGCCTGACTATTCTTTGCCAAGATTAGAGTCCCGGAGAGAAATGCTTATCGGGAATACAAGGGTGGATGTTGGACCTCTAAGCTACTCGGATTGGATGTCCCCACAAACCAACATGAGTCTTTTCTAGCGCGCTTTGTCCTCACTCACGCGCACCCTAGGAAACTTCCCGGGGGTCACCCATCCCATGTCTACTCCCAGGGCCAAGCACGCTTAACCTCGGAGTTTCTATGTAATGGGCACCGAAAAAAAAGATGCATCTGTTGGTATAGGTAGTCCAAATCATATCCTTTTAAGCTATCCTTTAACTATGCAATCCAGCTCACGAGTTCGAATCGCGGGCGCGCCTGCCGCCTCTTTTAAAGCCCATTGCGGGCGGGATCTTTGGACCAAATCCCAACAACCCCTCCCAAAGACTGCCATCTTCTTAGTTCCAAAGCTTGGCAACCTCCATTTGTCCGCCAAACTTAACTTCGTTCTAACGCCAACTTCTTGATTCAAGCGTCGCGTCACGCAGCCTCTCGATTCCGACCACCCGGAACCTACACCTTCGATTCCATCTGTTTACCTCGATTCCGGCCACCTGGCAACTTACCATTGATTCTGGTCCACCCAAAGAACCTACACCTTGATTCGATCTATTTTACCTCGATTTCGGACATCGGCAACCTACCCTTCCGATTCTGGTCCACCCAAAGAACCTACACCTTCACTCGATCCGTTTTACCTCGATTCGGCCCATCCGCAACCTACCCTTGATTCTGGTCCGTTTTACCTCAGCTGCGCCCGATCTCGGTTCCACCGCTCCTGGCAACCTCCACTCCTGCGCGTCTTCCAAGGAAATTCGAACTCGTGACTGCTCGATACCAGTTGTTGGACCTCTAACGCTACTCGGATTGACGATCGTCCCCACAAACCAACATGAGTCTTTTCTAGCGCTTTGTCTCACTCACGCGCACCCTAGAAACTTCCCGGGGGTCACCCATCCCATGTCTACTCCGGGCCAAGCACGCTTAACCTCGGAGTTTCTATGTAATGGGCACGAGAAAGAAGATGCATCTGTTGGTATATGTAGTCAAATCATATCCTTTTAAGCTATCCTTTAACTATGCAATCCAGCGCTCACGAGTTCGAATCGCGGGCGCGCCTCGCGCTTTTTAAAGCCCATTGCGGGCGGATCTTTGGACCAAATCCCAACAGTGGAGTGGTAGAAACTGTGGCCAGAAAAATGTCTTTCCTAAAGGCCAAGTTATCTGAATGGTGCTATCAAGCAGCTCTGCACAGGAATTACAAGAGATTAAGAGGAATTAACAAAGCAGTTCCTCTATGTTGCGTGGATAATGATATCCCAACAGTTGTGGGAGGTCAACCAAGGCGGCACAAGAAGAAGAAGGAGAGAAGCCATCCATACCGCCGAGGAAGCAACAACAAAAGAAGTAGGTCTTCATGGAGACCTAGAAGGTTTTGGTCAAAACAAAAAGCCCGGAGTTATAAGTCAGGGCAAAGACCAGCACCAAGCAGGAGTAGAGCCTCATCATCGGGTTCTAATCAAGCAAGTACCAGCAGAAATCCGGGAGAAGAACTTTCGGGCGTGCTCACACTAGAGCTAATGAAAGTTTCAAAGATCTGTAATTCTTTGGACATGCGGAGCAAGAGGGCATATCTCGACCGATTGTCGAAAAACCGAAACGAGGAGTCGAGGCAGTTCGAGGCTACACGAGAAATAGAAGAAGGCATCTATTATCAAGATCTTATACAGTGTATCAATTTGAGGATATTCCCTCGGATGAAAGCATCTATGAAGAAGAAATTTATTCTGACGATGGAAGTGACTCGGCTTCGAGAATCGAGTAAAGTAAGAAATTCTTCAATGAGGCGATCGGAGAGAGGATATGTCGATTCCTCTCTCACACGACGATTTCTCATAAGACTCTTATGAGAATCATGAAGGAAGATCCAAAGCTTCAAGTCTATGATGGATTTACGATCGGAGCTATGGAAAAAGCATTGGATAAAATTGGGTTTAAATAATGAAAAACACCAAATTATCCATAGGGTAACAACCGGAGAATTGGCCATTCCAATGGAGTTTACCTAAAACCCGATCGAGATCGATTGGTCCCTATTAAAGAAATACGGAGATCAAAATCGAGTTAAAAGAGAAGTTGCAAATACACTCTCATGGATTCATATTGGAGCCATAAGAGTCATTATTAAAGCAACATTCAAAGAAGGAATAGATTCGCCACTTAATCGGCTATCTTTGATAAGCGAATCTCAAACCTCAAGGATTCATGCCTTGGAGCGATTCTGAGGAAACTTGTATCTTTGGGAAATTGGCATTTAATGTCTATCCCCTGCAATTGCATACAATCTGGGAGATCGAGACTTTAGTAGAGTCCTAACCCTTCATCAAGATTTCAAAAGAGACGATTTGATGAAAGAAGGGAATCGACCTACTCGATCACATACAAGATATCTTATGCTCTCTCGAATACACATCATTGAGTATTCTTGAGAAAGGAATTTATTGAAGTCCCAAGAATCTTTGAGGACTTTGCGGGTGGTGTTACGAGAAATCATTGAATCCCCAACTATTAAGGAGATTGATATGATAATTCAAGATCAACCAGATCTTCAACAAAAGTCAAAGTCTCGAGTTGAGCGAAGGATGTCTTTCCAAATAGAATAGAATGACGAGTAGCGGCCGTTGGGAAGAAAAGAGACCAAAATCGATTCGATCCCGAGATGTTTTCAAAACAAACGAGAGCCGAAATGTCGAGAAGAAGATGGCGAGAGGTTGAAGTAATATTCGACATCACTCAAAAGGATAACATTTTCCTTGTAATGTTCTATATTATCTCCAACAACCAATAGTTGGAAGGTATCAAGGAAGCTGAAGATAGGAGAAATTGAGCTTACTATCACGGGAGTTGCGGGGAAAATCCCGGCAATTAACACCGGGAATCGAATTTCTCGAGGATCATAAACCTTGGGAAAGATTACAAGACGGAATGGAATTCCACGATGGCTAATAAAAGATATAGAATCGGATGACCACTAGTCCATTCTCCATATACATTTCTATTGGAATGTTATATCTCAATACAAGGCCGAGTATTTCGCCTATATTGATTCGGTCTTGGAATATGTCTTTAAAGCGAGAAGTTTTTCCTAAAGACATTGGAGAAGATTTACCGGCTATTGCAGGAAGAGATTTCTCTAAAAGGATTCTTATCCTTAATCGAGGAATTAAACAAGCGTAAATCATGATCGGAGGCGCGGTGGTACCCCATGGTACAAAGTGAAGACGCCACCAATCTATTTCCATGATACTGGTGCGAGATATTTTGCTAGGAAACAATTTCCTACAAACATTCAAGCGATTCACACAAGAAAATGAGACAAGAAGACTTATTTTCACAACCTTATGTGATCATAAGATTATTGTCCAGAGACTGCGAGAAGCATTTTACAGAAAAATGCCTATTATTTTTCGCAGCGCAAGCGTGGTGATGAAGCCAAACTTCGCAATCCAAAAATGGCGGTCGAAGAAAATTTGGTGAAGCATTATTATCCTATAGACAATTTGGTTCAATTCAAAAGGATCAAAAATATGGGATAACAACTTGTATTCATTCGAGTACAAGGTGAAGAACGAGTTACTCGAAGCCATTGCGAGAATTATGGATGAGTCTTATGGAGAATCCACAGTGATGTAACCATTGAGGAACAAATAACACTTTCGAGGATATCAAAAGAAGATCGAAAGGAATTACAATGAAGATCCTTTGGCATGGTGGGACAAGAACGAGCTCAAAGCATCCTTAAAGGTTAAACCTGGAAAGGAGTACGAGTTCGTAAGATTCAAACCAATCCTTATGAACCAGGAAGATCGTGAGGATATGCAGAAGATACTTAAGGAACATCTTGACCTTAAGTTAATTTCACCAGGAGTTTCTCCATACAAAGAGATCCGGGTTTTTAGTCGAAACCATGGAGAAATCAAAAGAGAGCGAAGACTTTTATTAATTACAAGGGAATTAATAACATTTTGGAGTTCGACGGATACTATATCCCAAGCAGAGAACATCTGGTTAATTGTATCAAAGGTGCCAAGATATTCTCAAAGTTCGATTGCAAATCTGGATTTTACCAGATTAAGATGGATGAAGAAAGCAAGAAGTTCACAACTTTCTCTACACCACAAGGACACTATATTTGGAATGTGATGCCTATGGGATTGGCTAATGCACCCCAGATATATCAAAGAAAGATGGATAATCTATTCAAAGATTATTTCAGTTTCATGTTCGTATACATCGATGATATTCTTATCGCCTCAAAGAACATGAAAGAGCATCTTAAACATTTGGAAATATTTTCAGATGTTTGTCACAAGGAAGGATTAGTGCTTTCGGAGAAGAAGGCAGTGATTGCAACAAGACAGATTGAATTCCTAGGAATTGAAATCGACGAATCTGGAATCATCCTACAAAGTCATATTGTAGAAAAGATACGAGGATTTCGGATACATTGAAAGACAAGCGCGACTTGAGTTTTCTTGGAGTTGTCAATTTTTTGGAATGTTTATAAACAATCTAGCACATTACACGGGAAGGTGTTTAGCCCATTGCTTAAAAAGGATCGCGATATTCAAATGGGAAAATGAACATCAAGAAGGAATCAAGCAACTTAAAGAAGTTTGCAAAAATCTTCCGAAACTTGCAATTCCACAGGATGAAGATGAACTGGTTCTTTATACAGATGCCAGTGATTATTGGTGGCGCGGTACTTACAAAAAGCTACACCAAATGGAGAAGTGCCATGCAGATCTGCGGTGGTTTATTCACACCCGGTGAATCGACTCGGTGGCATATCAACGAGAAATAATTCTTTGCGATCGAAAGGCTTTTAAAAAATGGCCTTTATTTTCTTGGCTAAAAGTTTATCTTAAAAATTGATAATTCAAGTGTCAAAGCTTTTCTGGAAAAACAAAATTGAATCAAAACCGGAAAAAGCTAGGATACTCGGATGGCAAGTGAATGTCAATATTATGATTATGATATTGTCATTATAAAATCTCATGAAAATATTCTTGCATTTTCTAACAAGAGATGGAGGAATTGAAGGCGATTCCATCCTCACTGCATCAAGACATCTTGGAGACCAAATTGGAAATGCTACTCCGAGAATTTGATACCCTGGTCATCAATCTTTGATTTGGCCGGGAAATTACAAAGGAATGATCGGACAAAGTAACCGATCGTCATATCGAGCATGTGTTCGGTCTCACTCACGATTGAGAACGGCATTTCAAGGGCCACTCCTCCGGCCGCTAATAAGCAAAAGGAGCGTTTAGAGCACAGGCTCCCCAACCCAGTGCGGAGGATTCCGATCCTCTAGCACAAGTCCTAAGTCTGGCGGCGAAATGTTGGCCCCGAGGAAAAACCGATACTCGGTCAAATCCCGAGTTATCACATCAACCCGGCACGTCCGGGGTAAATGACGAAGAGATCAATCTTGGGCTATGATGGGCACTTCTAAGGTTGATACTAACGAGATTAAAGTTTCTTCTTCTTGGCGAAATACCGGCAAATTGGGAGAAACTAATTACCAGAGCATGGGATATCTCCTTAAAAAAACAAAAATTGATGTTTCGGAAAATATCCAAGGTTTGGATGCTACCAAATTCGATCCTCAAGAAAGAGGTGGTACGAGTTTGGGGCTTTGGCCTCGCCTATACTACTTCACCAGGATTCCCGGAGATCACAAAATTACCGTGGATCCGGGAAGGCATTTCTGATCTTTGTCCAACAATGACAACCTAAGACGAGGGGATACATTGGAGTCAGTATTTCATAAGTGCGGCAAATGCCCAGAGCGTCGGAAAAGGTGGACATGAAGCCTTCCATTACATTAAAGCCAAGACCGGATGAAAGAGCGCCCGGAAATATCAAGAGGCAAGTTCGGAAGAAGTACAATTGGCCACGACCTTCACGGAAGATCGATCACCACAAGAAGGGCATGGGGATTGTGGGTCCTCTCTCACCGAGATGGACAAAGTCAAGTTTCCGTTCAAGTTCTATCAAAATTCGGTGAACGGATCATTCTGTTGAATACTATGACAGGAAAAACTACAAGATTCGCAGAAGACCTATTTGAAAAGAAAAGAAATCTTACGTGGGAAAACAAGGCTGCACGGGGAGTAAAGAACTCGTCGGAAATCTTTGCAATATGGCTCATATCGGCCATTGGGAACTTGTCTGTCAATGTCAAAACCAAGAAGGAACCGGAATTTGGCAAAGGATTCCGGCAAAAGTCGATCGGAGAAGACCGGCGACGGAGAAGAAAAGTCACGAAGTATCCAAAGTTTGGGGACCACCAAAAAGTAGATTCCCCAACAAAGCTAGTGGAGACATGTGACTCAGACAGTAACAACCCACTCGAGAAAAAAAGACGAAAAGTGGGTCCATGAAAGATGCCGTCCAACGTATTACAAGACAAAGGGCGAGTCGGAGGATTTGGGAGTTTGCATAAAGAACTGGATACTGACAATATGGGGCGATCCGTGAAGAAAGGGAAAGGCCAACTAATTGCTGCAAGTGGAAGCAAAGAATAATTCAAGAGTATGATGTAAGCGTGACGTTTTACATCTCAACAAGAGTTGAAGTCCGAAATTGAAATCCGGACTTACATCTATTTAAACCAGAGTTTGAAGGAGGCTAAGGACATCGAAAATTCTCCTAAGTCTTCTACAATAAAAATTTCTGTAATATTGAGTGTTTAGAATTTGAGTGTTTTCGATTTTAGAGTTTAGTATTTTTTTTTGTACAAAGAGTGTGATAGCCTTTATGAGAGGCTAAACAAGTTTTCTCCTCCCAAAAGGAGATTCCTGATGTAATAAATTTTTCTTTAAGTTCTTAATAAAATAAAGGCTGTTTGTTCAACATGTGTTCATAATGTACTATTGATTCATCCCTTTGAAGAATTACTTTTACGCCTTGGGAGTAGGAAGCGAACCAAAGGCCGTCTTTGGCCGAAGTTTTACAAGGAGTGGATAACTTGCGATCATCTTCCCGAGGGTGAGGTTGAACAGTGAGAGTCGTTTGTCAAACGATCCGGGGCGATAATTTTCCGATCGTGGCGTTGCGAACCACTTAACCCTCTTTGTTTCGGTCAAAAGAGGTATGAATTTTAAAGGGATTTATTGATTTTACTAAGCATGTTGGGCTGATATGGTCGTAATGGACTATTTCCATTTTCACCGTAAACCTTGGTTTGGAATCGATAACATAAATTGAACATCTTTTAAAATTCTATGACTGTTAAGTTTATCGGTTGGAAACCCGACATGATCTTTTAAAACCTCCGTATGGAGACGGATCTAAGTAGGTGTAATAATGCCACGAATGAAACAGAAATAGAAATTGAAAAGTGTTCGTATTCTATGAAATCCTGCAAATTAATCATATTTCTTTATTCATTATAAAGGGTATAATGGGAACTTGATGTATATTTGAATCCTTTTAATAAGGATAGCGTAGTTGTAAATAGAATCAAACTTCAAAATAAGTAGTTTCTGAACATACCCCTCATATTTTGCTAGTATGTGACAGGCCCACACTCTGACTTTGGGCTTTCCCTACGGTTGTATTCCCTATTTGTCTTCTCAAATTTCAACTGAAATAAAATATTTCACGAGCGACTCTACCTCATCTGATGAAACATATCTAGACCATCATCTAAGCGATTCATGTTTAAAAAGCAGCGCTATAGAATCGACAAGTAATTCTCCGTTAAACCCCTAAAACTCAAAATAAACAGAGGCATTCAGCTCCACTGCAAGCAGCCATTCCGGTTGAACCCAAATTTATTTCTTTTTACATTCAGATATTTTTGCAAGAAGAAAATAGTGAAAAGATGGGTTCTTTATCCTCTTTAAATTCAATCTGTATTGATCGAGGCTGCTTTGCTAAATGTCAGGTAAATACTCACAAATGCATGATTCTTTCTTTTCGAAATCTAAATTACGTCATTCTTTTGTTTCTTATTTTTTCAATTTTCGTTGTGGGTTTATGAAATTGGGTTAAAGTTGACATCTTTTGAGCATTTGGGTAGTGGGTTTTGGATTTGGTGGTGAATAATACGATTTAATGCTATCAAGCCGATTGAAGTTGACGGCTTTTTGAGATTTTAGTTTATGGGTTGTGCAATTCTTGGGATGACGATGAAAAATGACAGTAACTATTTAAACTTTTTATAGGACTCAATCAAGAATTCAAAGGTAAAAAAGCTTTGCACTAGAGCTTCTGTTGCAATGTCAGCACCACAGAGCCTACGGTCAGAAGAATTTAAGGCCCAAAAATTCGAAAAGTTTCGAGTTGGGGTGCTTGGAGCCAGTGGCTACACTGGCTCTGAGGTATGTGCATTTGTTTTTATTATTTATTTGATGTTATTTTGCTGAGATTTAGCTTAAGCGGCATTTCGTTTTTCTTGGTTCAGATAATTAGGCTACTTGCAGCTCATCCCAACTTTCAAATAACTCTGATGACAGCAGATAGGAAAGCTGGCCAATCGATTGAATCGGTGTTTCCTCATTTAGTCAAGCGAGTATGTGTGATGTATTGTGTTTACGGATGAAAATTGCGCATTTTTATTTGTTAAATCTTTTTTCCCTTATTCAGTCATTGTACCGAGTATCTTATGTTGACATAGAAAGATTACACTGGCCAAACTTTGATCTCTCTTTCTCTAATATCCTAAAGTTTTGTCTCAAGCTCTTGGGTAATTTCACAGGGTTTGCCGGATTTGATTGCTATCAAGGACGCAGATTTTTCCAATGTAGATGCTGTGTTCTGTTGCTTGCCTCATGGGACAACTCAGGTCTTGTAAATAATCTCATCACAAACTTCCACCATTTCAACCTGCAGAGCTAATTGAATTAAATCTTAGTTTTTTTTTTTGTGTATGTATGTGTGTTTCCCTTTTACTCAGACTTATTGCTGCCCGTATCTTGAAGTAATAAATTTTTCTTTCGGCAGGAAATTATCAAAGGCCTCCCAAGTAGTTTGAAGATCGTTGATCTATCTGTGGTATTTACTAAATCAATGTTACAACACAAGCTCTCTTGCTTTACGGCAGGTGTTATCCTTGTGGTAATTTTCGTTTCACTTATCTACCGTTCTCGATGATGGTTATGTAGGACTTTCGGCTCAGAGATGTTGGTGAATATGAGGAATGGTATGGTCAGCCTCATAGGGCACAAGAATTACAGGTTGAGTGTTTCTTTCATGACCCGAATTGTAGATACACTATAGGAAAAAGGTAGGAGAGATAAAGATGTAATGCTATACTCCTTTTTTCCGCACCTAAATCTTTTGTGCTGGTAAATGCAGAAAGAAACCGTATACGGATTGACGGAGATATCTAGACCCGAAATCCAAAGTGCGCGCCTTATTGCAAATCCTGGTTGTTATCCAACTTCTATTCAGCTTCCTCTTATTCCATTGATAAAGGTTGGTTTTTATTTATCTTTTCAAAATCTGCGTATACAATCAGGGGTGTACGTAATGATTTCAAACACTAGATAGTTAATATGTTGTATGGAGCAACACATTTAAATAAAACGGCCTGACGACAATGTCCAGACCCCTACGAGCTGAGTTGTCTAAACATAGAACATTAAGTATAATACAATTTTTAGGAAAAGTAATCTGCTTTTTGTTTTTATATTTTCAAGATAAAGTTGAAAGTTATGTTAGCTCGGTTTCTCTGTCATTCATGGTCTTTCTTCACATCTCGGTATTTGTGTATGATTTAAGGTACACGAGGCTATACAAAGATATTTTTTGACACAAACCGTAAGACTGATTATGTTCTTTCCCTTTTCTCTTATGTGCTTGCAGGCCAATCTCATCGAAGTTAAAAATATCATTATTGACTCAAAATCTGGTGTTAGTGGAGCAGGTTTTGAATTAATATTCACATCCTTTAGCAATAAAATTTACTAGTGTTACTCCGGGTAGCTGATTAACTTTTTGTACTTATTATGCATGCAGGACGTGGAGCTAAGGAGGCAAATTTGTACACCGAAATAGCAGAAGGAATACATTCTTATGGTGTAACCAGGCATCGTCATGGTTAGTGATTGGATTTGCTATGCGGTATTCCTGATTTTAAGAATAGGAAAATTAGCCCAAAGAATTTGTCCCATCCATTTTATTTTAGGGCAGTATTTTTTATAAATTGATTTACTTTATGTTGGGGGAATGTAAAGTAA
The DNA here is from genome assembly GCA_016081115.2 of Rehmannia glutinosa. Classification (NCBI taxonomy): domain Eukaryota; kingdom Viridiplantae; phylum Streptophyta; class Magnoliopsida; order Lamiales; family Orobanchaceae; genus Rehmannia; species Rehmannia glutinosa. The sequence goes on along the minus strand of JABTTQ020001079.1, from coordinate 93,804 downwards.
CAAATTATGAGGGTTCTGGCGAGATTTTTTATTTTTGAGGCTAAAGATTATTACAATAATTAGGGATAATTAATTAATTACAAAACCCCCTGAGGTTCGGGCTAATTACAAAACTTCCAAAAGTTTTTGAGAATTGCCAAAAAAAAAACCTTGAGGTTTGATTCGGTCTTATATTTTCTCCCTTCATAAGAAAAAAACATTTAAAAAATTCCCCTGATATTCTTTAAATATTATGGTTAACCACTTAATCCCTTAAAAGACATAATCAAACCTGAGGGAGCTTTTTGTAAGTTTGAAACATCTCTGGCTTTTTTTGTAATTAGCCCAAACCTTAGGGTTCTTTTGTAATTATCCCTAAGATAATTACATTCCAATTATTAAGTGTAACATGGTTTTCTTGGCGATTTTCAGTGCCAGAAATTGAACAAGGATTATCAGATGCTGCGAAATCAAAAGTTACTGTCAGCTTCACCCCACATTTAATGCCAATGGTAATAGCTGCTCTCAAATTTATGAAGTTTGATACACCAAGTTATCATCAATCTCTAACTTAAATCCATTATATTAAAGAGCCGTGGTATGCAATCAACTATATATGTCGAAATGGCCCCTGGAGCATCGACTGAGGATCTATATGAGCATTTAAGGAGTTTTTATGAGGTAAATGGCCGATTTTTCCGCTGATATCAATCTTTGTTATCACTTGTCTATTATCAGTTGCGTCATCCGGTGCATCATGAGCAGAACGTACCGTCTTTTCAACTCTCCTTTTTCTCAATGTTTGGACTCATGCTGACAAGGCTTCTTTAGGGGTTGAGAATGTGGAAGAAACTACATGATCTTGTCTGTGACTACCTGAAATTTATAGATTCTTAGAAAAAAAAAAATCGTCGCAAAATTATGCCTTTCCCTTCTGATGCTTAAGAAGAAAATTATTAAAGAACTAATGGGAAATTATACATGATACATACTTTCATGCTTCTATAATTTCTCTGGGAACTTTTTTCTTTTATCTAATGAGTGTAACTGATGAGTTAAGTAGAATTAATGGGCTTCATTTTCACAGGAGGAGGAATTTGTGATTTTGTTAAAGAAGAATGAAATTCCTCATACTCGACATGTTAGAGGATCCAATTATTGCTTGATGAACGTATTTCCTGATCGGATCCCTGGAAGAGCTATAATCATCTCTGTTGTAAGTTTGTCTTCCCCTTGGTAGTATCTGTTGAACGCTTGACGTTTTTGAGTTAGCTGTGAACTTTTTCTCTTTTTCCTAACCTCTAAGGAACGATGTGCAGATTGATAATCTGGTTAAAGGAGCTTCTGGTCAGGCATTACAAAATCTGAACTTGATGATGGGAATTCCCGAAAACACCGGGCTCCTATCTGTGCCTTTGTTTCCTTAAAACGGTACTTCAGTCGATGCTTCATACGACACCTCATTCATGAATCTTGATGTATCGCAAAACATGATCGATTATTATGCTGTTTCCTGTGTTTGATGTGATTTTGTCTGTTTAAGTTCTGAAGAAGATTTTTATTGAGTGGATCTAATGGAAAAGCTTGAAAGCTGTATACCATATTCCTGAAGCTATCCATCTTTGCCTTCAGGTGGTTGAAATACCAGTGGAAAAAGCCGACGGATGCCATGCTATCCTACCAGTTGGAGTGTTTTTTCGAGCAGCTGAAATTTTGAGAAGATAGAAGTTAAACTATATTCACTAAACCTGATTTTTTTTTTTAATTTAAGATATATATTGCTGAGCCACCCTTTTTTCTTCTGAATCTATTGCAAATGTATTTCCTGAATTATGATGTGACAAAATAAGTTTCCTTGAAGATAATTGCCAGAATTATAATAGACACTTAATATTTAAATTCACATTATGCCCTATTGATGTTAGAATTATAATAGTCATATTAACTACATTAGATGAAATAACTAAAATCAGTGTTCTAAAAAGAACTAGGCACTAGTCAGGCGGCAGAGTGAGGCCTAGTGCCTAGGCGGGGCCTAATCAGAAGAATAACATAGATGAACAAGGGGAACCTAACGCCTAGGTTGGGACTAATTGGGGATAGGCCGGGATTTTTAGAACAGTGACTAAAATACAGCAGTAAACATAGTGGCAGATACAAAACAAAATACAATTAGGAAGACAAAACAACAGTTCATTCAGAGATCAGATTACAGAATGCTATTACACAAATGACAACTCCACCTGCAGAATTTTAATTTTTAAGGGCAGCAGCAGAGTTGGAAATAAAACTATCTTAAAAAACAGAGGCATTTTTCACTTGCGAGCGAGTAGCTTAAACGATCACATAGCGTAAACAATTTCTCCACTGCTATCAATGTCAAGATCGGGATCGCTCTCCAAATCTTCATCCATGTCATCATCAATGTCGAGGCTACCTGTGAGATACTGATTTAGGCTGTTTGTTCCAGCAGGTGGGATAGTAGCCTCGGTTATTATTTGCATAATTTCATCGTCGCTCTGCATAGGTTGCTCTGGCTCTTCAAACTGATTGTTCGCCATGCTATCGTCCATGAGGTCTGTCGGAAGGTTCTTTAGAAACCATTCGTGGTTCTTAATTTCTGGGATTGTAATTCTCTGTCGAACATAATACATGGATATGAATGAATCCAAGAACTTACGAAGTCCATCTATGAAAAGATGAATAAAGAACTACACTTCAAATTATATGGTGAATTATAAAAAGTACCCCTGAAGTTAGAAAGTTGATTTTGTTTTACAAATAGTCCTATTGATGCAATTTGTTAACAAAAACAACTGTCAAGGGAATATTTATAAAGGATAATATAAAAGAACCCTAAGGTTTGGGCTAATTACAAAAATCTTGAGAGGTTTTTGAAAATTACAAAAAGTCCCTTTAGGTTTGATTCCGTCTTAATTTCCCCCCTTTATAAGCAAAAAAATATCTCAAACTCCCCAGATATTTATAGAAATATTACAATTACCTCCTTAAATTTAACATGTAACCAAACCTGAGGAGGCTTTTCGTAATTTTGAAACATCTCTGGTTTTTTTTTTTTTGTAATTAGCCCAAAGCTCGTGGTGTTTTTCCAATTATCCTTATTTATAATTTTGAAAGATAACCAGGCCTTTTTGGAATAATACTAGATCGCGGGATAGTTTTCATTATTAGCCCTAAATTATATCAGAAGACAGCAAATCTACACATACATACAATCACTTGCCAAGGAAGGGTTAAGAATTGACCTTTGCAGGGTCAGCCACGAATATTCTTGAAATCAAATGACGGCATTCTGGAGATATATGCACATAATCTGGGATTGAGTACTGGACATTCAAGATTCGCTGCCGACAAGCCAATACACGAGTAAGTAAATAGAAGAAAGAAAATAAATGAAACTAGTATGTACATTATACAATAAAATAGTATACCTGTATCGTTTTTCTGAAGTTTTTGGGTTCCTCCGGGTCCTCAAAAGGATATGCACCAACCAACATGACATATAAAGTTACTCCACAAGACCAAACATCTGCAATCTATACAAGTAATGACACAGAAAACATATAATTAGCTTTATGATACATACTGCAAAAGAATTTGTTTGTTATATTGCACCATTTTACGCAGGCCAACACCTGGGTCATGCTAACCAAGTTTCACACGGTATAAGACGATGATGAAAGAAAAATTTTCAAGCTCCAGTTTTGCAGTAAAAATACACGGCATAACGGCTAACCAATTTACCAAAAAGCCAATGAGTCACAACAGACGACATACCTTTCCATCATACTCCTTTTTGAGCAACACTTCAGGGGCAATATATGCAGGGGTACCAACTGTTGACTTTGGTTGCGAGTGAAGCACCGAGGACTGAAATAACGCAAGCACATTTGTTATCCAGATGAAAGGGTGAAACAAGGCTCCACTTGGATGGATGGATTTGGAGATATGGATTTCAAATCCATTGAGCTTGTTTATAGATGATATCATTTTTCAATGGGTTTTAATCCCTTCGCTCCTATTTTGAGTTATTTTTTGAGTCATTTTGGTAGATTTAAATCCAACGAGTCATTTGAAAGCTTTTCCACAAATCCTCCCCTCAAATCCAAACACATCAATCCAAATGGAGTCAAAAGGAAGACGGAATGTTGTGATTACTCTTCCATCAACTAATGGTGCTCTTGGACAAGATATTCTTTGAAAAGCTATAATTTTGACTTCTCCATTACGACCTTCTAAAAAACCCATGAATTAAATGTAAAATTCTATTGAAGTTAGCACAGAGCAAACAAAATTGGGCAGCAGAAAGGATGATAGCTCAAAATTGAAATGGCACAAGATGATATACCTTGGAATATCCAAAGTCACAAATTTTTAGCCGAGGAGCTGGGCTTCCGTCCAATAATGTATTCTCCAGCTTCAAATCACGGTGACAAATTTGCTTCACAAAATTACAAAAATATGAGACAAACACACACCAGAAATACTTCTAATGGTACGGTAAACACAATGACTAAAAGAGAGAGCTCAATAAAGTACCATAGAATGACAGTAGCTGACCCCTGATATAAGTTGCTGGAAGAAAAACCTTGCCTATAAGCACAAGTTAAAAGAGATAACACCATTAATATGAAATGAACACTCCAATTTGACCCCCAAAAATATCAATACATTGAAGACAGTACCTCATCCTCACTGAATCTCCCTGCATTGCATATCCGTTCAAAAAGCTCTCCTCCGGACGCATATTCCATGACAATAGCCAAATGGGTTGGCGTAAGTATGACCTAGATTAAAAATTTATGCAAAGAACACTGTTAAGTTTCAAAAATTTGAGAAACATTAGTGGATTTTGGAAACAGATTTACCTCTTTAAACCTGACAATATTGGGATGCCTGAGAGACCTGTGATTAATGATCTCTCGCTGCACATTTTCATCGATCTGTCACGTGTACGCAAAAATAACAAAGAGTTAAACAACACTGATATCAGATGGCGATACATTAGGCTAAATTTCAAAATACAAATTAATTAAATCACATTTTCTGAAACCTGCTGGAAACAGACTAGTTGCATAATATTTTGTCTGCCTAGTAAACTAAACAACAGGACTGTAGCTAAGGAGAAAGAAGACAATCAACTTCGATGGTGAGTTTAATACATAAATTCAGATAAAGAGAGTAAAAGAAAAAAAAAATACAACATATAATTATACTCTTTGCTACAGTGTACCATAGAAATCCCAATTAAGAGCTAGCAGAACTCATTTCCATTTTCCAACTTCCACAATTTTCGCAGTTATTTTCACAATCCCCCTTCCTTCACTCCAAAAACATCTCAAACAGAAAACTTAAAACACACACAATTATAACCCCTGCAGATAACTTGAAACAATCCCCTGATCAAAAAACCACGCAATAAGGCAACAAAGAGTGATAGCAACACAAAATTACCTTCTCACCCCTCTCGATATACTTAACAGCAACAAGCTCATTCGTCTGCCGATCCCTCATTAGCCGGGCCACCCCAAAATTACCAGACCCAATATCCCTAACCAGCTCATACCTATCACTATCATGCATAATAGGCATATCCATACCCGGCGGCCCCACCGTCACCGGCGGTCGATCCATCCACAAAATTTCCCCCACCCCAAACAAAACCCCCTTAGCTCCCAAACAAACCGATCACCACACCATCAGCATAAAACCCAGAAGCCCAATTAAAAAAGAAACCCAAAATCTCAAGTTAAGCTCACGTGGCGAGAAATGAATCACGAAAACGATGAGTTTCAGGTGAGTGAAGATAGAGACGGTTGAGCGCACGCCCCCGTGAAGAACTCACTTAACTCATTCACACCTCAGCACACCACCAATTATTTTGGCCACAATTTCTGGACTTTCCATAATCGTAGTGGCGTCACTTTAATGAATGCATATAATATAATAACTGGTATCAGTTAAGGGTTCTGATTATTTTATGCATACTTTATACGTGTAGAAAGATGAAAAGATAGAGAAAGTGGCTCGTGAATTAAAGCCGCCTTTTTTAAGTTTTTGTGCCAAAGGACAGTTGGTTTTTTTCTTTCTTCTTCCAGAACCACAGAGATTTTTTTTTTTTTTTTTTAACCCCTTTCCCAGACAAGAGGCTATTATTGTTGCGGTGCTGGCATTTAAATAAGCTTGGGAAATGACGTAACTAGCCCTAGAAGTTTCTGATATTACTTGAGTGGCAGATTGGCCGCACGGGAACAAAATGAATTGGGTGTACACATGTAATTACTAATTAGAGTTGTCAAATGGTCCGGGTGAGTTGACTCAATGCCAACCCGTCGGCCAAAGGAAGAAGTTAGGTCGAGCCAGGCAAAATAGTAGACCATCTCTAATTTTAGAGCCAAGTCCGGTCAAGAGCACAAAATACACTGACAAACTTGGGTCGGCTGGACCGGCCCGATTTTTTGGGCCTATTTGGACAGGGTTTTGAGGCTCAGTATTTTTCGGACTTCGAATACTAGAGCCCAATTCGGTGCTTTTACTGGCCCAGACCAAAATTGATAACTCTACGTGTAATGGCCCAGTTTGGTTTTTGTTTCTTCTGGGCCGGGGGTGTGAAGCTATGGGGTTATTGGGCTGCGCCGTGATTATCATAGCCCAGCTCGCTTCGTTGGACTCAAGGTCTCAAAAGCCTTGTTGAAGAAATTGATTGTAATTAGTAATTACAAATTATCGCGTTTAGCAAAATGTAATGAAGTTGATGTTTTTTAACAACAAATTATATGCATATTTAAACAAATCAAAATATTTATGTTAATGGGATATATAGCAATTCAAACTGAATTATGAAGATGTTAACCTTCATACTTGTTGTGGTAACACTCTATTGTATGAATCTGTCTTGGAGTAAAATTTGATTATATGCTTTTGCATATCACCAGTTCCATCAAATTTAATAGAGTTGGTTATCTTGATTCCAGCTCGTAAGGAGTCAACTGAGATGTCAGGTGAGAATCTGCGAATTGGGGGCAATCCTTTTTTTAGCGCATGAGATTATTGGGCGAGTGTCAGTCACAATATGTGACATCTTAGCTTTTCATTGTTGCTTTGCCCTTCCTCACAAGTTTATCCTGTAAAAGACGTCTCTTAACAGAGAGAGGTTTGAGTTTGACTAGGGCTGTTCATTCGGTTAATTCAGTTAACCATTAACCGAAATGTTAAAAACCGAATTAACCGAATTTGCTAACTGGTAAAACTATTAATCGAATTGAATTATATTTCGGTTAATTCGGTCGGTTAACCGAATTAACCGAAATTTCTTTAAAATACAAAAAATATAGTTTTTTATATTAAATATGATATAAATAAATAAATATAATTCACATAAATTTATTTAAAATAAAATATAAATTTTTATATATAATATATGATATAAATAAATATATATGATATATATTATATATAATTATAATTATATATAAAATATATGTTTAATATAATATTTTGGTAAATCGATTAATTCGATTAATTTCGAATTTTCGAACCGAATTAACCAATAACTGAAATTCTTCAAAACCTTTAACTATTCACCGAACCGAAATAATTCGGTTACCAACCGAATTAACCGAATTGATTCGGTTAACGGTTAACCGAAAAAAAAATCGGTTAATTGAACACCCCTAGGTTTGACCCTTGCTTATAAGGCACAATCCACCCACATGCTCAATCAATGTGAGATATATTACTCCACAACATAAGCCTCCAACGTATGGGTGGTTTATAGACGAGGGTCAAACCCTCTCTATCAAAAGATACATTTTTTAAGACAAATCCGTGAGGCTCAGGCCAAAACAAATAATACTTCTTGGGCGGACTCAAGTCTTCCCGTACCACATCAATACTCAAGTCATACAAATTTAAACAAACCAACAAATTTCTTCTTCCATTTTTCTTTTCAGAATTTTGTTGGTTCAAATCAACTAGAAGAAAATCTGAAAATTAACTTATATATATGTGAACTTTTATAATTACGTAATAATAGCAATTGGATGAATTTAAGTTTAAATTTACTTGAGCATATTTGGGTTATCATTTTGAAACCCGTCACCATTATCCATTCGACAAAAAATAACTTACCAGAGATCAGTAAAAGATTTAACAGTCGGAGCCACCAGTTCCCCCTCGGCGGCGAGCCGTTGTCATAGCCTTTCTCCGCCTAAGCAATGCTTCTGAGCTTCCATTACATCAATTTCCAAATTACACCTACGCAGAGCCAGAGTTCCTGCCCGCACCTCCACCTCCGCCGTCTCTCCACTGTCTCCCTACCATCGAAACCGTACCGGAAATTCCCCCTTCCGCATCTATCCTCCTCCGCGGCCGCCGTTTCCACCGGTGCTATAGTATCCCACAGTCCATTAGAGGCGAAGGAAAATGAATTTGGCTTCCTAAGAGATGAGGAAACGGAGAGTTACAATTTTGATGGCTCGTTTGAGTTGACCGATTTGAAACGGTTTGAGTCACCGAAGGTGGAGGTGAAGGAGCTGGAGGATCTTCCGGAGCAGTGGCGGAGGTCGAGATTGGCGTGGCTGTGCAAGGAGCTTCCGGCGCATAGATCAGGTACATTTCTTCGGGTGCTTAATGCGCAGCGGAAGTGGATTAGGCAAGATGATTGCACTTATATTACGGTCCATTGTATGCGGATTCGCGAAAATGAGGCTGCATTTAGGGTAAGGTTTTCTATGCCCTTTTTTGAATGTTTATTTGGTGCGATTAATTGATGATGGGTAATGTTCCTAGCTTTGCATACTTTTTTGAACTAACACAATGGAGAAACAAGTGGTAGGGTTGTAATTTAGTCCGAATATCCATGAAATAGTTGCTGCTGGTTATAACAAACGCTGGAAATTTGTCAGGGTATCCATGAAATAGTTTAAAAATTATTGATAGGGATCAATTATCAGCAGTGAGATACATTGTACTGGTTACAATAAATATGGTTACAATAAATACTATATATAGCCCTAGGAGTACTGTTTGATTGCTTATATGTGTTTGCGCGTGTGGCTTCCTTTGGTTTTCTCTGGCTAATTCGGCACAAGTGCAGCTTAAAGTCGAATTATGTGTTAAAAATTCAAAGCACTATGTTTTACAGTCTCAATTTGGGTATTAGTGTAGGATACAATTACAATTTTTTTGCAAGAATAAGATATGGAAAAATGTTGGTGTGATTCCTTTTGTGATTCCTTTTGTTCTTCACATCATCACTTAGTTTTGTTCCATAAGGTGTTACCATGCTGGACCCTCTTGTATACATATTGCTAGTTGATTTGTTGTAATGCATTGGCTGTTTAACATACTTTTTTCTTCCTTTCTGAAATCTGATCTGGAGATCAATTGAACTATTGAAGTATTGAATTACCGATTTGTGCAGCCCAGTAGTTCTTGTTCTTATAGAGGGTCCGTAATGTATGGAACTCCAAGTTAATTAATGTTCCTTTAGTGACAATGCTTTGCATACTTTAGGTGTACAAATGGATGATGCAGCAACGTTGGTTTCAATTTGATTTTGCCCTTGCTACCAAATTAGCTGATTACATGGGTAAGGAGCGAAAATACTTGAAATGCCGTGAGATATTTGATGATATAATTAACCAAGGTCTAGTTGCCAATGAATCCACATTTCATGTTCTGATTGTTTCCTACCTTAGTTCATCTGCTTCGAATTGTTTAGAGGAAGCATGTAGCATCTACAATCAAATGATCCACTTGGGAGGATACAAGCCTCGACTAAGCTTGCACAACTCTCTTTTAGGGCTCTTGTGAGCAAAACAGGACTCTCTTGTAAACAACATCTTAAACAAGCAGAGTTCGTTTTTCACAATCTGACAACATGTGGACTAAAAATACATAATGATATTTATGGTGGGCTTATATGGCTCCATAGTTATCAAGATGTAATAGACAAAGAAAGAATTGCATCATTAAGAGCAGAGATGAGATCACTGGGGATTGAAGAGGGTCCAGAAGTGCTTGTGTCAGTGTTAAGAGCTTGTGCTAAGGAAGGTGATCTTGCAGAAGCTGAAATAACTTGGAAAACAATTCTTTCTTCCAATAGTAAACCTCCGACTCAAGCATATTTGTATCTAATGGACGTTTATTCAAGAGTTGGGAAACCAATGAAATCCCTGGAAATATTTAGAGGTATGCAAGAACGGCGTTCACCAAATGTCGTGTCATACTACAAAATCATTGAGATATTATGTAAAGCTCAAGAGACAGAACTAGCAGAGTCTCTCATGATAGAGTTCATAAACACTGGCATGACGCCGTTGATGAGATCTTTTATTGATATGATGGGTATGTACGCCAATTTAAGTCTGCACGATAAAGTGGAGTCCACTTTCCTCTGGTGCCTGGAGAAATGTCGTCCCAATCAGACTGTTTACAACTTGTACTTAGATTCTTTGGTGCAAAATAAATTTCTTGACAGGGCAGCAGAAGTCTTCAACGAAATGGTTGCTGATGAGGCAATTGGTGTCAATACTAAATCATGTAACACCATCTTGAGGGGCTATCTCACCTGCAGTCATTATGCCAAGGCAATAAAGATTTTCAATTTTATGCGTGAGAAGAGATACGAAATCGAATCTTCCTTGATCGAGAAGCTTGAATACGTCCTGAGTCAGGAAGAAGTGAAAAAACCAATAAGCTTGAAGCTCAGCAAAGAACAGAGAGAAATCCTAATAGGTTTACTTCTAGGTGGCTTGAGGGTTCAAATAGACGAGGAAAATAAGAGTTACGCAATCCATTTTGTATTTAGAGAGAATTTCAAAGTCCATTCCTTTTTGAAGAGACACATATACAACCAATTTCACGAGTGGTTAACTAGTAAATTGCCTGTTGATGACGAAGACGCTGATATTCCGTATCAGTTTACAACCATATCCCACACTTACTTTAAATTCTACGACCAGTTTTGCCCCCAGGGTATACCCGTAATTCCCAAGCTAATCCATAGATGGTTAACGCCTCGTGTGCTTGCTTATTGGTATATGTATGGGGGTTACAGGACGTCATCTGGGGATATTTTGTTGAGGCTGAAGTTCGGTAAAGAAGACGTCCTGAGAATTGCCAAGGCATTTAAGGCAAAATCGTTGAATTGTCGCGTAAGAAGGAAAGGGACAGTTTTTTGGATGGGTTTTCTTGGAAAGGATGCGGTGGCATTTTGGGAACTAACTGAACCATTTGTACTTGCAGATTTGAAAGAATCTCTGGTAGCAGGTGTTGAGTCTCCAAATGGAAGTTCTGGAATCAAGAACATGAATTTAAGTAGTGATTCAGATACTGATGGGAATGTTTCAGTTTGTATGGATGATTACAATTCCACTTAATATGTTATGGTGGCTTTTTTGTATCCTCTTTTTGTTCGTTTGCAGCAGGATTTTGGACAGGGGTTTCATAATGTGGGAAATAGGGATTGAGTTTTCATATTCCACTTTCGTTATTCTACTTCCTATTCTATATATCTGATGAATGACATGTCTACATGATGATATCATAATTGACATACGTCATTCATCCAATATATATGGAATAGAGAGTGGAATATGGAAAATGGAATAAGAGATCTAATCCCGGGTGTCAGAGGATTTTTTATGGTGTTGTCATCTAAACAAGGTTGAGTTGTCCATGGCCTTATTCATTATGTAAATTAAATATTTTGAAAAATATGCTTGTACAAGCTTTTTTCCTATACTATGTTTTTGCTACATTTTAATGGTTGGTACTGCAATTTTACTGAGAAAAAGGAAAAGGAAAAGCACAGGAAATGAAATTCATCACATTTTACTTTTAGATGAAATAAGTTTCAATTTTGAAGAATTTTTTAATACTAATTAAAATAAATTGAAATTTTTTTAATACTAATTAAAATATATCTTACGATTATGTTCGGGCAACTAATTTCTTTGCAATTTCATTCATTGTGGATCAACTTTTCGTAGTCTTTGTTTGCCATATCAATCAAAGTAGGAGTATTCAGAGTATTTACAAACTACAATCTACAATTCACAGAAAATCTAAGAATAAATATTAATTTTGTAGAAAATAAATAAGAAATTGAACAAAATGAGACAAGTCATTGTAGCCAAGGAATAAATGTTTAAGGATAGGAAAAAGATATATGGCCCGTTAAAATTGGGTTCCATGCTCTTTAGTGTTGGAAGAAGCCCAAAGATTTTTAAATAATTTCAATTTGAGCACAAGTTAACAAATTCCCTCTCTTCTTTCCCTTTTACATTTGGAAGCAAATGAAACCCTAGAAATTAGGAAGACATTTTAAGGGATGAAATTATCCTCATTTCCACTAATACCCTTGTACTTCCACTGGTTTCAATTTGACGACCCTTATTTCTCATCTTATTCTTTGCAGTTTGCATGCAACCCCCTCAACCTCACCACGTAACACGCACTCTACACACACAGTGGTCTGCAATATTTACTTCAAAAATTGTTTTCAAAAAAAAAAAAAGGCATGGTCTCCGACTCCCAGCTGGTGAATCGCCTCCAGGAAATCCTCCGGGCCTCCGACCTTGAAACCACCACCGCCGCAGGGGTCCGCCGCCGCCTCGAGGAGGAGTTCTCCGTCGATTTGTACGGCCGCAGGGCCTTCGTTAGGGAACAAATCGACCTTTTCCTCCATGGTAGGGCCGCCCAGAACGACGGTGCTGAAAAAGAAGAAGAAGTGGGTGAGAATGCCCAAAACGACGCCGTAGAGGAGGAGCAGCGACAAAGGGAATCTGGGAGTGACAATGAGGGTTCTCAAGAAGAAGAAATTTCGGGAGAAAAAGAAGAAGAGGAGGAGGAAGTGAGCGATGAAGGGAGGAGTAAGAGAAAGAAGAGGTGAGATTCTCTCGTTCTTGATAATCCCCTTTCCTAATTTGCTTGGCAATTTATTCGGCGAGGCCGCGAGGGAGATTTTTACTATTATAAAGAATATTCAATTTTTTTTTCTTTCGGTTTTCCTTTTTTGGGTTTGTTAAATTTTTAAGCTTTTGGCCCTAGTGGACTGTCCCTGTGAAAAATAGGTAATAATTACTAGGTTTTAGTAATTTTTATTTTGTTTCTGTGAGAGGTGGATGGTCTTGTAGCTGTGGAATAATAGAACGCGTGATTATTTGGAACTATGGTACATTTGAGGACTGCTGATGATTATTCATATATTTGGCCATTTTTGGTGTTAAAATTATGGAACTAATAATGCATAAACTTTTATTTGCGCCAAAGAAAACATAGAATGGGAAATTTGTTTCCATTGTGACTGCACAATCCACTTTAGGTGCACTAAGGCAGCACACTACTGTACCATTGCAATGTTGATGTTGGTTAGTTTCAAAACAGGAATGTGCTTTTAATTGCAATTGGCTTTGAGTGTCTTAACTCTATCCCTGCACCGGTATAGCTGTTGTGCGTGCTGGTATGATTGTATTTTGTTTCTGTGAAAAAATCATCTTCTAGTTTGCTGTTTGTTCCCATCTTATCACCAAAAAGCCTTTTTCTGATTATTTATGCATGCTCTTTCAACTTCCTCCAGTATGAATACAGATGTAAAGAAGAAAGGAGGGGGCTTTAGTAAGCCATGTGCCCTTTCTCCACAACTTCAGGAATTCTTTGGGGTGTCCGAGCTAGCTAGGACCGAAGTATGTCATGGATGATTATTTTATAGTACGGCCCAATGTCATAAAAATAATGAAATAAGCATGATCTTGTGTGGTCTTCCAGGTTGTAAAGAAACTGTGGGAATATATACGGGAGCAGAATTTGCAAAATCCAAAGAATAGGAGAAAAATCTTATGTGATGAATCTCTGCATGGGATCTTTCGTGTGAAGAGTATTGACATGTTTCAAATGAACAAAGCATTGTCCAAGCACATTTGGCCCCTGGATGAACTTGCAGGTACGTCTCATTATAAGCTTTAAGAGTTTATATTCGTATCAGGATGGGGTTTATCTTCATGTCAATTGTAACGGGCCCAAGTCCATTTTGTTTGTCTGCCTTAAGCTAGACGTAAAGGTATCAATTGGAGAGAAAATTAGGTTATCTTAAAAAGGTCAGTCTCAAACAAGTTTTCTGTGTTCACAATCAAAATGTTATTAGGTTGTTGAGCATGATAATACCATTATTTATTTATTGCGATTGTGGCTTTTTTAGTGATGCAGACTACAAATTTAGAGGATGAGTGCTAACTGCCAAATTTCTTTTTTGGTAAAAAATTGCTATAAGGTTATCATCAGTAACTGCACCTTGTTATCTCTATATAGCTGTTGAACGGATTTTATATTTACGTTTTATGTTTCTGGAATTGGTATGCTGACATTTTCTGGATTTTGGGGATTACCTATCTCTTGATGTATCTAGGGCTGCAAACGAGCCGAACCGAGCCGAACCGAGCCGACCAGGAACAGGCTTGAGTTCGGTTCGTTTAGTATTTGGATCGGCTTGAGTTCGGCTCGAGTTCGATTCGAGCTTTCATAATTGAGTTCGAGCTCAACTCGTTTGAAAATTATTAGGTTCGCGAACAGTTCGAGCTCGGCTCGTAAAAAGCTCGTTTAATATTTTCAATGAGCTTAGCTCGAGTTCAGCTCGTAAAAGGCTCGTTTAAGCTTCAATGAGCTTAGATTGAGCTCGGTTCGTAAAAGACTCGTTTAAGCTTTAACGAGTTTAGCTCGAGCTCGGCTCGTAAAAGGCTCGTTATATGCTCGAATTTGAGCTCGTGAAAGCAAACTTGAGTTCGTTAAAGATCGAGTTCGAGTTTGAGTTCAAGTTCGCGAGCCTGTAAACGAACATGTTCGCGAGCCAAGTTCGAATATAGGCTCGCAAGCCTATAAAGGAACATGTTCGTGGACTTCCAAGCCGAATATCTGTAAGCTCGAGTTCGGCTCATTTAAAAGTTCAAGCTTGAATTTTAGGCTCGAGTTCGGCTCGTTAAGCCTGACGAACGATCGCGAACGAATATTTTTTCGAACCGAGATCCGAATAGCTCTTGAGCGGCTTGATTCATTTGCAGCCCTAGCTGTATCTTTGTCATCGAATGGGCTTGCTGGTCATGAAGAGTGTCAGGTCAAATGATGTCATGTCCTGTATTACAGTTGAATGTTATCAAATAAAATTGCAATTGACGAGTAATAGTTAATTAGCAAGCATTTTAGAAATATTTCAGCTTCAGGAGTTAACCATCTACAGAGACATATTTGATAAAAATGTTAAGGTCAATAATCTGAAACATGCTTTAGCATGATAAGAGTTCTTGCATTATACGGTTCAAAGTTTATTTTCATCCGGTGATGAGGGAAAATGTGTTTTAAAACAATGCCAAAAACTATGTTGCCATTATGCCATTGATTGTGAACAGCTGCTTTTATACCTCCGATGCTTGCGGCTTTCTTTTTTTTTTTTATCTCGTTCAATCTTGAAATTTCAATCATGTACTCCTTAATGGTTCAGCCACTCCAGTCAAATCTTCTCAAAGGGAAAGGCAACGCAAACAAGGCAGAGAAGAAGGTGAGACTACCCCAAATCTTTTAAGAAAATCTTTTATCCTTCACCAATTTCCAGACAGAAACACTAAGGCACACAAATGATTGATAAAAATGCTAAGGTCAATAATTTGAAACATGTTTTTGCATGATAGAGTTCTTGCATTATACAATTCAAAGTTTATTTTCATCTGGTGATGCGGGAAAATTAGGTGAATAAAGCAATGCCAAAAGCTATATTGCTATAGATTGTGAACAGCTGCTTTTATACTTTCAATGCTTGCGGCTGCATTTTTTATCTCTTCCAATCTTGAAATTCAATCATTCACTCCTTAATGTTGCAGCCACTCCAGTCAAATCTTCTCAAAGGGAAAGGCAACGTAAACAAGGCAAAGAAGAATGTGAGGCTACCCAATTTTATTTAATGTTGGCGGCTTTTTTTACCTCCCCGACTGGTTACGTGGATATCGTAAATGAGTTAAAATGATTGGTTGCATTTCCAGGAAAGAAATGTTTGAATGTTTCTAATATTTCAGGTTCAGATGAGCCAAAGAGGAAAGAGAAGCCCAAAAAGGGGGGAGGTTCAGGGCTAACCGCACCACTTCCTTTATCAGATGCTCTGGTGAAGTTCGTTGGTACAGGAGAACATGAATTATCGCGAGCCGACGTTGTCAAGAGGATGTGGCAGTATATAAAAGAGAATGAACTCCAGGTTTGTTACTTATTTTTGGATCACAGTGTAGTTTCATTATTTTTGTCGCCATCCAAATTTAATTGACATTCATCGTAATCATGTATAATTGACCTTCACTTTTACTTATTGAAGTTTTGGCAACTCTATAGCAAAGACTCCATACTGTTCATGATTGTCGAGTTCATGTCCTCCCATTTTATTTTATTTTTCTCCTGCAATATGATAAAACTTTTGACTGCTCATATATTTGTTGCTTATGTTTAACCAAAAGGGGATTGGTCTGTCAAACTTTGCCGGACAGTGCTCTTGCCGCATAAAACTTTTACTATTAGTCTTTCCGAATATAGATGCACAACCGTAACATGTCACTATCACCAAAATGCACCCGTCAAAATTTGACTAGTTTACCTCTTTCAGGATCCATCTGATAAGAGAATGATCTTATGTGATGACAAGTTGAAAGAACTCTTCGGAGTCGATTCCTTCCATGGATTCACCGTTTCAAAGCTACTCACATCGCATTTCATCAAAACTCAAGGGTGACTCGGTTCGGCATTCTATTTTTCTTTTTAAGTCCACAAAAAGAGAGAGCTTGCGTCAATTCCAGAGCTGAAGTTGCCTCTACTCTGTCTACTTGACACGTCAGTACTCGAAGGTAGGATGCTGGTATGTATTCTGCCACTCTCAAGACAGCACCAACATGATCGCATTCTTCCATTTGTAACACAGTTCAGCTAATATGGATCGTGTTGGAAAAACGTATAACAGGATGCTATTTGCATCGTATGCAGGTATCATTCCATTGGAGATACACAATTATGCTTTTATTTTAATGTAAATGACATGTTATGATATGGTAGTTAGCATAAACGTTGCTTCAAGTTCTTGAATTTTGGAGTGTTGTAACATAGCTTAAAGCCTCGGATGGAAAGACGGCAAGTTAAGGTAGAACTTGAAGCTTGGAAAGTTGACATTTCATTCTTCATTGTGTTTAAGGTATGATTTTGTGGAATACTTGCTTTGGGATTTCCCTATTGTAAGACTTAAATATTTCTAGACCTTTTGAGATGTATTGTATTCTTGAGAAGTGTTGTGCTTTCCCAAAACATTTTTGAGCAGGACTCTTGTAAGCCGGTCGCATTGTGCGACGGATTGCACTTTTAGTGTAAAAAATGATACTTTGTGTGAATACACTTATTTTAGTTTATTCAGACAAGATATCACTTTCTACACTAAAAGTATCACACGTCGCACTCTGCGGCTGTCTTACACAAGTTTTTGCCAACATTTTTTTCCTTTGTTTTGTTAAGTTGATGAATATTGGGTTTTGTTAGGATAAGACCCCCATCAACTGAGAGAGAGAATAAACTAAGCTCATCGAGTTTTATATAAGGTGAAAATAGTCATTAGTTCTTGATTGTTTATGAGGTCAGTGGGGGGAGGAAAGCATTATAATGACTTCAAATCAATGATAAACAACTTCTATTAATTCCATCTATTTATATTTTCCCTTTTGGGCCGGTGGCCGGCTTTTGTTGTTATTGGACCATGAATTTCGAAAGGGTCCATAAATCATCACAAAGGCCCGAAATTGTTCTCAGACAGCAGCAAATTCTTCGAAATAATTTTATATATTTTTTTCCAATTAGTTGTAATTAACATAATTTAGATTCCGAATAATACCTCTATTTCGTTCCCCTTTTAATTTCTCCTTGAATCATTTGGAATAAACAACTTATTTTACAAGACTTCTCTATGCAATACGTTTAAGGTGATAAACAAAGTTTAAATATGTGATCCAAAAAAATACTAGTAATTATAGTAATAATCAAACGATTATATATACATTGAGTTCTATAATTTGATCGAACCAGTAAAATAAACAAAAAATAACAAAATGTTTTTGTGAACAAAGTTTATCCCTAAACAAAAGTTATTTTAGTAACTATAATAATAATAATAATAATAATAATAATAATAATAATAATAATAATTAAAGAACTATATATTTGATGTGCTATCCATATAAATGGGCTTTTGCCAACTAAAAGTGAATATAAAAGGAGGCCTAAGAAGCACATGGAAAAAGAAAATGTTAAAAGGCATGTGGTAATTTCCTGTGTGGCAAACAAGGACCAAATGATGCTGGCGTGAGCAAAAGTAGTTTGACGAAAAGTAAAAGAAGGATGAAAGAATCTCTAATTTTTAGTGTTTGATTTTATGATGTGTGTATATCATGATGTCATGTGATGTTATAATTGTACATTTATCGGTCATTCGTGTATGGAATATGGAGTGGAATAGAAAAAATGAAACAAGAAATCTCATCCCAATTTATGAGACGATTGAGTGTTTATATTGATGCCGATGCATGTTTTTATTTAAGACAAATTCGGTAATAATTCTTTGGATTTTATAATCTACCATTATTACTTAAAAAGATTTTCTTAAATATTATTGTATAATTTTAGGTCTCTAAGTTTTGAAGTGGAACACTTTTTTTTTCCCAAAGGTAAAGTGTAACATTAAACATATATAAATTGAGTTGTTAGCATAAGAGCTGATAATGGATTGGGTCGGGCCGAGTCACCAACTCATGTGTAATTGGGTCAATCCAAATTCCACGTGACTGTATTTTTTGTGGTCCAGTCCAACCCAACACCTATAGTTTTGGTCAAGCCATTCCAGCTTTTCGTGCTTCAAACCGTTTGGGCCAGATCAAAATATATCAAATCCTTTTGGAACTTCTAAAAATAAAGTCTACCTCAACCCTATATACGGATTGGTTGGATATATCCATTTAGCCAGACCAATAATTTAGTTAATAAAACAAAGAGAGATTAATCAAGTGGCTTAGCCCACCTGGCCACCACAAGTAATTGTGGGGTAGAGGTTAGAGGTTCAAATCCCTGTTCCATCAAATTGTTTGTGGGGTGGAAGTCAGAGGTTCTTATCCCTGCTCCATCAAATTGCTATCGCATATGCGAACTAGTAAAGATTTGGTAAGCATGGAAGTTGAGTTATAAAAAAAAAAAAAAAAGATTAAGATAATAGAGAATGTTGATAGGGTTGGGTCCAGCAATATTAAGAATGGTAGAAAGCAGAGCCGTTCAATATGCGGCGAATGCATTTTAAATCAGTACAACTAGCCCGATTAGGTATCATATGAACTTAAAGGTACGTTTGGAATACTGTTTATAACTTTTTCTTTTGTTTTTTTTTTTAAAAGAAAGGGAACATAGTTGTCCTGTAGAGAAGGGGATATAATTTGAACTTAGGTCAATTACGCCAGTAATACTTTTAATCCCATTTTGTTATATTATTTAATTGGAAAACTTGTTTTTAGGGAAATTAAAAGTATTTATAAGTTTTTGTTTTCAATTATAATTCGATGTATGTACAACGCTTCATTTTAACATAGTAATATTTATAAAATAAGTAAATCAAATTTATGTATTCTGAAAAAATAATATATCAAAATAACATCGTGAACTCCTTTGGGTTTTGGCCAATTACTACAAGAAAATTTCAATTTATCTATAAAATTTAGCGACAAAAATAATTTTGTCACTAATTTTTACAGTTCCTTACATAATGCCCGACAGGTTACCTAAAAATTTTCAATTTACCAACATATTTTCTGTAGTTACCAACAGTTTCAGATTTAGGCAGATATTTTAATTACAATAATTTTATCTATACTTTATAATTTTCTTAATATTTGACAATAGATTTTTCTGTAGGTAAAATGATTTTTTTTATAAGGAATTTTTGCAGCTCACGCAAGACTCTTATCCAATAATCACTGGAACCATTTTGTCTTTACTTATTTTTCAATAATAAACATCTTATTGTAGGAAAAAAATTCACATCACCCGTGATATATATTGAAAAAAAAATATTACCCATCGATTTCAAATCCCAAAGAATCATATCTCAATCCAGAGACAACAGCCTTCTCAAGCAAGAGTTGAAATTTTTGAAGGGTCATATAAATTCATTCATTAGGAAGAAATAAATCATTATTATTCATTGCCCCAAGACAAACAATGATCCAAGCCTTGACTCTCGAGGGGCCCAATTTAAAGTCCAAAACCACCACAACCTAACAACTCCCACAAAAAGTAGACAAAGACCACAATTAAGTGAAATGACAAGAATGCCCATGCAAAAAATCCAACCAAAATATAAGAAAAGTTATTGATATTTTAGTACTTGAACTAGAGACAATTTGCCAATTTGGCACCTCCACATATCGACACTTCATTGACTTGATAAAATGTTACCTATTTCAAATTGAAAATACGAAAAATCCTTAAGGAAAACTCCCACAACTTGACCAATATTAATTTTCTTGTGGGCTTTTTTGTCCTTCAAGTTGAAATTAGGGATGACAATTCTCCCCGCTCCGATCAAGACCTATCGTGCCCGTCATATTTGGATCGCCCTGTCCCGTGACCGAGACAGGTCGAGATGGGCCTGGGTATCAACACGGGGTGACCTGTGGTGGGTTGCCATGTCCTGTCCCGTGGAGATGTGGCGAGTCTGGGTATTGCGATACCCGCCCGTTCTGTCCCACTCAATTGTCATTCCTAGCTGAAATAGGCATTAATTTATCAAATTCAAGAAGGATGAGTACTGAATTGGTCAAAATGGCAAATGCGAGATATCAAATCGGCAAAATATTATAATCCAAATACTAAAAAAACTAATAACCCAAATAAAAATTGTGAGAGAAAGATTCCATTGGAGAAGGTGGGAGAATAATGGGAAGAAAGAGATACCCTAGATGAGAAGGGTCACACAAATGCCATGAACAAATGAGCTTGTCCATCACGTGGTAGATGCTTTTGTAGTGAAAGTGAATAAGTGATTATGATGATTTTAGGGACTGTTTGGTTTGTCCTCTTTCAAACACCACTCATTTTAGGTATCCCATACTTCATTTTATTCTCTCTTTAAATTCCCTAATAAAAACATGGGTTCATCTCTGTGTGAATGACAAGTGACCACCATTCAAACCGATGAATCTTGTAGGGGACTACAGTGGTAAAAAAACCATAAATATTTGAAAATTACAAAAAAGGATAAATGTAAGGGGCAGTTGTAAAATTTTTATGAATGTAAAGAGGTATTTGAAATGTTTTTTGCTTACAAATCGGGTAAAATATAATGGGAGTTTTTGCAAAAATTTAGTTGAGAATCAGAAGTTTGTAGGATTTGAAAATAAAATCAAAAGTTGAGAATGAGAAGTTAATGGCATTTGATGAAAAGTTGTAAAAATACTTATTTATATGTAAAATTCTAACTAAAAGCAGAAGCAAAATCTAAGGTTGTGAAAATTTTTCCAAAATTTTTATTTTTGAGTGAAATGTTTTTGGAAGTGTGATTGTTTGTGAAAAAATGAAAAAATTTCAAAAAAAATCTCATTTCTTCAAAATTAACTCATTTTTCTCTTACTCTCACACACTTCACAATACCCATTTATACTATTTATTTCTCTTTCCTCTCCTATTCATAGAAAAAATTCCGGTAATTTCTTTAATTTATTAGTATTTTTATTATATTTCTCTTAATCTTGATAACAAAAGGTATAAAATGAGACTCATATTGCCTATTGTTGAATGAATTTTTCATTTTTATTCAGTTTTGTTGCATTATATTTTGAACTTTTTATTCCACAAAATTTTCCACAAGCAATCAACATCTCTTAAAGATTCTCCATCACATCAACACAATCATTATTTTTTCTCAACACATCCAACTTTCACTTTAAAAAAAATCATTATTATTCTCTCAGAAATTGAAAGTGAATGGAATGAAAAGACAATCAATACCTCATTATCATTCTCTGCGCTTGTAGATCATGATTATATGAAGCATACACATAAATTAATTGGTACTTGTAAACACTAAAAAAAATGTTTTTTTAAACAAAAATGAGAAACACTTTTTTTGTACTGATAGCAAACACTCCCAATATAGAATCAAATTTCACAGATTTTGTTTTTTTGTAATTTTCATAAATATGTTTTTTTTTTTTGTAATTAACCTAGATCTTAGGGGTAGTTTTGTAATCATCCCTTTCTTATAATCAAACAATAGCTCATCAACAAAATTTACAATGATCAACACTTGCTCATTGAAGAAAAGTGCAGTTTGATTATTGGCTGAGGCAGAGAGTAAGTGGAAAAAACCTCAGAGTAAAGTTGAAAATTGTCAAAACCAAAACACGTTCTTCCTTTTCTGTTTGTTGGATTCTTGAAAAAGAGCATTACAGAAATTTACAGAGCCTAGATACTAGTTTTTCTTGGATTCTGGAAAGAGTATCTTCCAAATAGAAGAGGGTTAAATATGGTCTATTTTTCTTGGACTTCCTTACTTTTCTTTCAGCAAACGTATCTTTGTACAAAATGATACCACGTGCTGTATACTTGTCGCAAGTTTATTTATCTTCTTCCGGGACCTTCTAAAAAAAATTATGTTTTTTATTCTAAATATTAATATTATATGGGAAAGAAATTATTTTAGTAAAGTAAAGTAAAGTTGTCACCTCATTAAGTCAAAAGGTGAATAAAAGATGAAATAATTAACATAAAATCAATAGTATGGGAATAGAGTAATAATACAAGTCTAAAATCTCATATTTCACATTTTCTATTTCACTCATATTCCATTGTATCAGTTGAAAAACACGTCATAAGTTCAAGATGATCTGATAATATCATAATTGTACATGTGTCTTTCATCCTTTGAGTGGAATATGGAATGAAATAAGAGATCTCATTCGGTCATTCCAGTACGGATGTGATTCGTGTGTATTGATTGTTGTTGGTAAAATTTCATTATTAAATGTCATTGTCGCAACAAAAAAAAAATCAACGATAAAATTCTCTGTAAACTCAATAATTTGGTGAGTAGTACTCGAAAAAGCAAGATTAATATAAAGTTTACTAATAAAATTAATTTTATTTCTCTTAGGAAAAGAAAAGGAAGCAAAGTTCATGCCGTTTCATTAATTATAAGTTTTGACTTTGTACGGATATACATATGTTAAAATGCTGACTATTCCACTTAAACACAAAAAATTGGTTAATTAAATGACAGCCATAACCTCTAAACTCTAAAGTGTTGTACTAAACTAGGACTTAAGCTAATATTCATTGACTTAATAAGCTAGTATTTCAAAAAGATAAAAATTATAAGATGTTCTTAAGTAGTTTTGCACAAATTTCAGAAGAATATCTCATAAAACCTATTTAAAATAAGAGAACCTCAATTAAGTTTTAATAATCCTTTTAATTTGAAATATAACTTAGAACATACTATTATTAACAGGGACGAATCCAAAAAATGAATACGGGGGGAAGTTTATTTTTCTTGAAACTAATTGATAAATACATATTTTTTTAGGGGTGCAACATTATATAATTTACTAAATTTATATATACAAATTTATACTAAGTGTGAAAAAAAAATTGAAGTCGAAAAAATAATATTTTTAATATATTTTCTTGCAATTTAAAGGGTATTCTTCACAAGTCGAAGATAATTTTCGAGAAAAAATTATTCCCAGGCAGCCCCTTGGCCACGTCCCTAACTATTAATGTTTGTATACATCCCACGAACTTAATAATATACAATTATTTTAACACATAATATTTAAATTAAGATATGAAAGTACATGCCATTGGAATAAGGTTAAGTGGAAACCCAAATCTTGAAAGAGGAGAAAAGATTCCTAGGGTAGTAGAGTGCATAGAAAGAAAGAAATGGTGGTACATATAAAATGGGTCAACTGAAACCCACATAACGTGAGTATACTGCATACCCATTACCCACCCACAGAGAATTCCGCAATTTAAGAAAAAAGTACATAAAATAAAATTATGGAAATGATTAATTAATCTAATAAAATAATATAAGGGAGATACCTCAATAAGATGGAATCTAACGGGTGAAGACTGAAGAGCGAAGGGTTATTTTTCTGTTTGTGGCAAATGCCAAGAACAATTTTAAAATTAAAGTGAAAATGGGATCGTTTGAAAATTTAGGCGTAGGCGCCCTTGGAGTCGACGCCTGACAAGAGGGCGCCAACTGCACACTTTAACTTTTTTTTTTTTTTAAACTGTGGCAGGCGCTTTAACTTTTTTTTTTTTTTTTTTAACGTGCGGGCCGATTAAAGGGCGTCTGCCAAACCCGACACTCACCTTGGGGCGCCATTAGGAAGGGCGTCCACCCCTCTATAAATGGCATCTCCCATTTTTGAAATTTTCTTTTAAATATTAAATAAATACACAATCTTTGGATAACTATAATATGAAATATCACTGGATCAAAACCAGATTAAATAATAAAAACTACAATAAATATTTAAAAACCAACAAGAAATTACACATTAAAAAACTGGAATAAGAAACGTCATCCCCATTATTCGAATATATACGAATCAATTCGAATAATTATACTTAAAATTCTAATATATCTTTATTATTGGGTTATTTAGAAATTATATGTTTGGAATAAGAGATATTTCTTAGTTTGAAGATGAAAAGTTGTACAAAATTTTAGAGGATTATTTACTTTGTTAAACAATATTCTAGTAAATGAAATGTAGTCATTAGATCAAATAAATCCTAGTCATTGTAGAGAGTTGTTTTAGTATAAATTAGGGCCGGTCACTTTGCACTTAGACAAAGTTGAAAGGAACCAAGAAAACACATTTACTCCCTACTAAGAAATATCTCTTATTTCAAACTTATAATTTCTAAATAACCCAACAATAAAGATATATTAGAATTTGAAGTACGATTATTCGAATAATGGGGATGACGTTTCTTATTCCAGTTTTTTAATGTGTAATTTCTTGTTGATTTTTAAATATTTGTTGTAGTTTTTATTATTTAATCGGGTTTTGATCCAGTGATATTTCATATTATAGTTATCCAAAACTTGTGTATTATTTAATATAAAAGAAAATTTCAAAAATGGGGAGACGCCATTTATAGAGGGGTGGACGCCTGCAGGTGTCAGGTATGGCAGGCGCCCCTTTGACCGGATAGTTTTTTAAAAAAAAACAAAGTTAAAGTGTAAATAGGCACCTTTGGTAGTGGCGCCCTCCTGGCAGGCGCAAAATTCAAGAGCGCCTATGCCTAAATTTTCAATTCACCTCAATTTTAAAATTGTTTGTGGCATTTGCCACAAGCAGAAAAATAACCGAGAGCCAAATAAGAAAATAAAAGAAAAAGAAAAATAAAAGAAAAGAAGAAAAGATGTCGTTTCACATTTGTTTCGAACATAGAATCTGCCGATCCATCGGCGGGTCCCATCAGATTCCCAAAGAGCGTGGTCGAGTTTGCACCAATTTATTCCATTGATTATAAAAAATGTAATTTATAATAGTTATTTTTCTAAATCGAACTATTTATTTTGGGGGAAGTTTTATTTATACTTGTTTATAATTTAATTTATTTGTTGCACTAATTAAATATATAAAAAGAACAAAAAAGCACTACAAGAAAAAATCAGTTTACCTAAAGAAAAATATGTAGGTAAGCAGGGGCGTAACCAACCCGCATGATTACCTCTAGCCCAAAATTTTCCCCCCTAGCTCAACTATTTTTTCCCCTTAAGAAAATATATATTATGTTTTTTTTCCACAGAAAAAATCTGGACAAAAAAAAAAAATTGGGTGCGCAGGGGACCTGGGAGGCCCCCCTTGTCTACGCCCATGTAGGTAAGTATTAAGAAAATTATAAAATATAGGTAAAATAATTGTAGGTAAAATATTTACCTACAGAATCTAAAATTGTTGGTAAATATCTACAAAAAATATGTCGGTAATTGAAAATTTGTCGGTATAATTTGGGAAAAAAATTATATTTTTTATTCTGGGGATAATTATAAAATGTCAAAATCATTTCTATCGATAAAAATTGTCGGTAAGCTGGAAATTTCTTGTAGTAGAGAGTTTTTTTTTTCAATTCAAATAAATAATAAAAATAAAAAACAAGTCTGCATGAGAGAGAGAGAGAGAGATGGTGGGTGTTAAACAAAAATAGTTTTTTTTTATGATTGGTGTGCTTGAATTTTTTTTTTATATTCATTAAATATAAATTGAATAAATGTAAATGCGCTATGTGCTATGTGTATGTGTATCTATTATTCCCTCCGTCTTAAAAAGATAGACCATTTTTTCTTTTTCGTCCGTCCCAAATTGTAGACTTGTTTCCTTATTAAGAGTGTTAATTATACAACAATATATTAAATTACTCGTATTTAATTCACTTGGAATAATATACCACCATTTAATGCAAGAGTAAAATAGAAAGAATATGCAAAAAAATATAATCCCAATTAAATTTATTATATATATTTTTTTAATTTGTGTGGATTAATCTATTTGTCTATCTTGGGACGGAGGGAGTATGTTTTTTTTATAGGTTACGTAAATGTAGCGGTGAATTTCATTTATTAAATATATCTTAGGTTAATAGGTTCATTGCATCACTTGTATAAGAATTGCATGCCCCTCGGAAATCTTTGTCAATGAGCACATTCAAGATATAATTTTCTTCTATTTTCCATTTTTCCCATACTTAGAAAATCGTTAAAATACATGGCTTATATATTAATTCAACTCAAAAAAATCAATATATTAACCTTTCAGATTATTAATATTATTTTATGGGTCTTTCTTAATTGTATCATATGATCTTATAGGTAACATCTATTTATAATCCCATGAATAAAGTTTATGATAAGATATGTTTAATCTTTTGAACAACAAACGAGGTTACTAAAGCTTGCAAGCAACCATTTGAGTCATTCAACCAAAGATTTTAATTTACACTTTTACCCCCATCATTTGGTTTGTATTTATGTTAGAAAGAGTGATGTTATGTCATAATTCAAAAGGTTATGCGTTGTCACCCAATATGTACCCAATCTTATTTTGATTTTAGTGCAATATCTTTTTTAGCATTATCATTTCAAATTAAGTTGAAAACCTTCTTATAGTAGAATAAATGCACAAAGTTTTCGTGGCTTGTGGCTTTCAAATAAAGCATGATTATTTAATGTGGTGTAGGTGAAAATTCAAAGAGTTGAAGGAATTAAATTATTTAAAGCATATAACAATGCCATGCTAGAGTAATCTTATCTAATAGTACAATAGGTGTACCTATATGGTGATGTGTACCTTTTTCTCCCATTGGATTAGAAAGAAATACCAAATCAAGAAGCAAATGATTAAATATTCGATAAATAAGGTGTTTGTCAAAATTTATTTACAACATTTTATAAAATCAACAATTTTATAAAATGTTATTGAAACTTATAAAATGTTTGATTTTATTTTAAAATAAGATATTGAAATGTTTCGATAAGATAAGACATTATGAGTTTTTAAGATTTAATAGCAATATATAATTATTTTTGTAATTAAACTTATCAAAAAATAAAGAAATATTTTTAAAATAAAATCTTATTTTATTATTTTAACTATACATGTGATTTCAAATTCTTTTAATATTTGAATACTAATATTGATTCTTATTCTTATTTAAAAATATATTCCAATCAATTCCTATTTAAAAAAGAGTTTTTCTTAATTCTTCTAAATATTGGCTTCATACAAAATGATCAAATATAATTATAGTAATATAATCCTCTAATTAATGACTATGATTTATTTATGTGTATTCAGATAAAGTATCACTTTTTATACTAAAAGTGCAATCTGTCGCATCGTGCGATCGTTCTTGTGTAAGACGGTCACACGGTGCGATAAGTGATACTTTTAGTATACAAAGTGGTACTTTTACGGTAAAAAGTGATACCTTGTCTGAATACTCTGAAATTAAGTAATATTCAGACTAAGTATCATTTTTTGCAATAAAAATACCACTTTTTACACTAAAAAAATGCAACTGTCACACTGTGCTACCGTCTTACAAGAGACTCACTCTAAAGAGAATGTGCTTTCTTGAATTTTCTCAAATTTGGTTTGGTACAAAGTGATCAACACTTATTTATATTAAAATAACTCTATAATCAATGATTTTGATTTATTTGATCATACAACCACAATTCATTCACTAAAATAGTCTAACAAAATATATATTACTCTAGAATTATCTACTATTTTTCTTGTCTAAATAATCTAAATATTTTCTTAAGATATTTGATATTTCTAAATAATTTTTAGAAATTGAGCTTATTGGCTCTAATATTTAATGTTTTTTTTTGGTTTTTCTACTCAAAATAAGCTCCAAATCCACTAAAATACAAGTGCATGATAAATTTTTTGCTTCTTAATTATAATTTATTTTTAATTTACTCAATAAAATTACCAGTGTGTTTTCGAAACGCTTTTTTCCTGATAGAACGACTTGAAAAAGTCTTTAAATAAGACCAAATCAAGCTCATTTATTTGATACTTCGAATATTTTTTTAGTATCGATTATAGTGATATTTATATTCATATAAATTCACATTGAACCGAATCTAATTGTACCCTACCCACATCAATATAGGTGTTGGCCTACTTTTCGGATCTACGAATACGACTAGCTTGTCAATATAAATTTTCCCACCAATATAGGTATTGGCCTGCATATAAAAAACTTCCCACCAATACAGGAATTGGCCTGCTTTTCGTTCGGATCTACGCGGTGTTTCGTTGAATTTATGCATTCTTCAAAATATTTGATTAGATGTTGGGAAGATTTCTTCAAAATATTGTATTAGACTATTAGATGTTCGAAACATTATAAAATCATTTAGGAAACTTCTTTTAAAAAATATCTATAAGCTCCTAAGTGCATAACTGTTTTTAGCAGAAAATTGGGATCTTCCAACATATTCTCAAAATAATATCATATTTTAACAATTTTTTTTAATTTTGATCATTGTCTTTCGATCATTATCAACCCTTATTTATATTAAGGTAACTCTTTAATTAATGAATTGGATTTATTTAATCTATGACTATAATTTATTTACTAGTCTAACAAAATATATATTGCTTCTAAAATTATCTACAACTTTTCTTTTCCAAAAAATCTAAACATTTTCTCAAGACATTTCTAAAGAATTTTTATAAATCGAGCTTATTGAGCTCTAATATTTAACAGACTCTTTTTTAATTTTCTACTCAAAATATTAATCAAACCCAATATTATTTGGATCAAATCGAGTTTATTTCCAACATATTATTATATATTAATTACATAAATAAATATATTAATATTATATACGAGTAATTTGCACAAATATAAAAATATATAATAATATTCATATTCACATAATATATGAATATGAATAAATATTATTATTATTTCTTAATTACAGAAAATAAGACCAAATCAAAAAGAGGATGTAGAAAAGAGAGAGAGAGAGAGAGAGAATTCCTCACTTAATTTCGATCCGGAAGAATAAATTTTGAAACGCTTTTTTCCTGATAGAAAGAAAAAAGAAATATGTGACGACTTGAAAAAGACTTTTCTGTATTTTTGCACATATTTAAATAAATAAAGTGAAATCTCTCTTCCACACGCAGCTGATATATCGGGCCTCACCTGTGTCAAAACTCGGCGTTGTTTAACAGAATCTTCTCGCCTTTAAATCCTTTTCATTTTTCTTCCATTCTTTCTCTCTCTATACTCTGTTGTTTAACAGAATCTTCGTCTTTAATTTCCTTAATAATTTCCCACTCTTTATCTCTCTATACTCCCCATTTACACTGATTTACAGGGATAATTATTGATCTAGCAAGATAAAAAAGAAAAGATCTAAGATCCGGCGGAGAGATGGGATCGGTAATTCTCCCGGAACTCAGCTTGGATTGTGGATTTTCATCGGAAGCATACGTCCGGAGAACAATGGGCGAGATTTTTACAACAAAAGCCGCGTGGTGTCAGCACGGCGTATCTGAGAAGATTTTGCAGCTTGAAGATTACGCTAAAAGGTTGCGAGATGAGATGAAGAAAATCGAGGCTTTCAAACGCGAGCTTCCTCTTTGCATGCTCCTCCTCACCGACGGTTAGATCCTTTCTCCGTTTCGCATTCGTTACGTTTTTGATACAGGTTTATCTCTTCTTAAAATTTGGAGAGGGTTTAATTTTCCTTTTTTCGTTTTTCAGATTATAAGGTTCTCTTTTTGTTTGAATATTAGGTATTCAGATTATTTTTTTCCTTGATAATGGTAGAAATCAATTTATTATCAACGTGTTTTGTTCTTATTTAAAGGTTGCGTTGTTGTTGTTGTTTTTAATACAGCGATTCTAGCATTGGATGAGGAGTTAGCTCAGTACCACAAATCAAATGTGGAGCCGGTTTTGGAAGAATTTATTCCATTGAAGAAAAGCTGTAAAGATGAAAAAATTGATAAAGTTGAGGTTAGTCCTGAAAAGGATGTCAGCTGCAGAGATAAGATGAATTGGATGAGCTCTGTCCAGTTATGGAACTCGAATAATCATCACAGTCCTGATTCTGATTTAAACAACAACAAACTTACCTTAAAGCTCGATGACAATAAAAAGGTATAAGAAAAATTGTATAACAAGGATATGCTGCTGCTATCATTTCTTGGTTGTGTGTGTACTTATGGATTTCTTGTGTTTTTCTGTTTGATGAATAGAAAAAGGAAGAAGAAATGAATGAGCCTGTGATGGATAATTTATTTCAGAGTAGTAAGAACAGAACAGTGGGAACGGCTTTTGTACCCTTTAAGGGGTGTAATAATTTTCCGGTGATTTCGGTAGGGAAAGAGGAGAGGGATGAATTGCCAGCTCCAGGGCTTTCGCTTTGTACTCCTGCAATCAAGAATGCAATGGAGGGGATTGATAACTCTATTGGTTTTAGCCTAAAATCCAGTTCTTGCAGATCAGGATCATCTTCGCAACTAATGTTCAATCAACTTTTAAGGCTGGACATCAGCAGACTGCTAGGAAGCAAAGGCGATGCTGGTCACCGGAATTGCACCGACAGTTTATCAATGCCCTGCAGCAGCTTGGGGGTGCTCAAGGTTTGAAACCCGGAAATTTGTTACTTCTTTGTGACTTCTGTTTACTCCTAGGTTGCATTTGGATGAGAGGATTTGGATTTGGGGAGAGGATTTGAGGGAATGATTTCAATTGATTTCATCTAAGATAGATTTGATATCCTACCAAAATAGCTTCAAAGGATTTGAAATCCATTATAGAATGATTTCATCCAAACAATCTCAATGGACTTGTTATTATGGATTTGAAATTCTTAGCTCCAACTCCATCAATCCAAATGGAGCCTTAGTTCAGATCAATAGTTATTGCCTTATTGGGATATAGCATGGTTGAGTTTATGATGATAGATTAGCAAAGTGTTTGTAAGTTTTGATACCATTAGTTTAGGTCTGCATTTTGGACAAACTTGTTAGCTAAGAATTTGTGCTGGATTTTTCGGATTTGGTCTTTGTTCCAAGACTCAATTGAATTATCAATATTGGTGGTAGGAGGGAAAAGGACAGCATTGATTCAGTATTGATCTTCTTTGAATTAGCCTTTTGCATTATCTGCTTTTATAGTTTTTCTTGTTTCGCCTCTCATTTGGTTTTGTTCTATGTTTTACAGTTGCCACGCCAAAGCAGATCAGAGAGCTTATGCAAGTCGATGGTCTCACAAACGATGAAGTGAAGAGCCATTTGCAAGTGCGTTTTAATCTTAAATTCTTCATTTTATTCATATATTTAGTCAATAACTGATGGTCATGCTTTTGATGTTGCTTAATTTCAGAAATATCGCCTTCACACTCGAAGAGTCGCAAATTCTCAATCTATTTGTTTGTCGATGTCCGAAGAACAGTGCAATGATCCAGAGTCTGGTTCACCAGACGGCCCTCTTCAGTTAGGCGGATCGCCTCCTGGAGGCAATGAGGATGACGATGAGGATGATGAAAAATCGGAAATCCACAGCTGGAAGTGTGACATTCTCTTATCTGGGAGGGTTCGTGTATAATTAAATTGTCCACCATGAGTTTTGCAGATACTAAGAGATATACATGGGAGGACTTTGATCACAGTAATAAACTTAATACACAATGCATATAAAAAGATTTTGAGGCAGAGTTGTATGAAAATTTTGCAGGAATAGACTTCCTGGTCGGCTTTTTCATTTTTTGTAATAAAACGAGTTCTTGAATATTTACTTTATTTATTCTTTCATCATAAGGAACATCAAGTTAAGTCAAATTTGGAATACCCTTATCTCCAGGAGAATTATTGTTTGATGTTTGAGGACATCTAAATTTGCCTTTGAATTGAGTTACATTTGAATTAATTCTTTTAAACTATATTTTGGGTTTAAGTAGTTTTGTGCTTTTCTGTGATCTGAAGAATGAAGGGGATAATTTTGGTTGGTAGACATCAGAATGAAAGTGCCTTCTAAGATTGGGCAAGAACCAACCATTTGCTTTTGTCTACCACAAGGAAAGGTCATGGTCCACTTAAATAACCATTAATGCTATTAAAACCAAGTAATTCTGGGTTCATTGTACCTTTGTGTTAATTCTTATCAGTTTTTATACGTTGGAATATTTCTATAATTAATACTCCCCCGTCCTAAAAAGATAGGCTACATTTCATTTTTCGTCCGTCCCAAATTATAATTTATAGGTTTGTTTTTTATTGAGAGTATTACTTATACAACAATAGACTAAATTACCCCTATTTAATTCACTTATGTCATAATGGAGGCTTGAGATTAATAATGATATACCACCATTTAATGCAAGGCCAAAATAGGAAGAATATGAAAAAAAAATTATAATATCCCAATAACATTTATTATGTTTTCTTAATCTGTATGAATTATTCTATTTGTCTATCTTTATGGGAGGAGGTATATAACTCATAATAATAAACCTCTCATTCAGAGGTCAAAAAAGTAAACCTATCATTCAACAATACATGTTATATATCAAGAATTCCATGAGAGATATTTTTAACCCCATTTGCATGTAACATTGGGAAAATATCTCAATGATACAATTATTTTTGAACTAGTTTGAGATGGTCTTATATGAGACTATTTGATGGAATTGAGGTCATGAGATAAATTCTACAAAACAAAAAAATTTGGGTTATTTATGAGTTTGGTTTTGGGTTGAAATTTCATTTTAAATAATAGGATTCGTCTTATGGACAATGCCTGTGAGACCGTCTCAAGCTTTCTGTCTAGTTATGTTGGGGAAAAAAGAAAAATAAAAGAAAAAAAAAACAACTCATGATGCATGGCTTGGAGAGTCCATTACTTAACCTTTTCAAAAGGTTAAGGGACAGTGTTTTATGGACCAGAGCTAATATTGGAAAAGATTTGTACTTATCTCTAGTATTATTTTGGTAAGATTTGATGTTCTATTATTTAATGCCGCCGCTTAATAAATTAAGCAATCAGTAGGGATTAGTCAAGGATTTATGGTTTTTTGACAATTTTTTGCATTTGTTTGGTTGGCAGTGTATATATTATATTATTATAATAAAAAAATAGTAGTAATATATTTAGCCTATTGGAGGACTCAATTTGCTTTAAAGGAACTTTTTATGAATCAATTTTTTAAGAGAATTGTTGGAATGAGAATCTACATACCAACATATAATATAAGTTGAAAGAATGGTCTAGTGTGGTTTCACGGTTGGCGTAGTTTGCGGCTAGTAAGACGTCCAGGGGGTTTATCCAAAGTGCGAAGAAGAGCGGTGCTGCGGTTCCCCGTCATAAAAAAAAAAAAAAAAAAAAAAAAAAAAAAAGAAAGAATCTTGAATTGTTCAAAGTTCAAACAAGAAAATTACTTCTGTCCCAGAAAGTTGGTTCCAGCAACTTTAATTCCTTTAGGGCCAATCCATCATTATTTTGTTAATCACTTTGTTAATTGATTCCCTAGGTTTAGTCCATCTAGCTTATGACTTTGCCTAATGCTCATTTGATCTTACAGACGAGCATTTTTTTTAATTTAATTTTTTATTTGCAAAATTTTAATAAAGATATTTATGACAATAATTTTACATGTGCTTAGGGATGTCAACAGGACGGGCATGGCCAAAATCGGAACCCGCCCCGTTCCAAAACCCACCGAAACGATTTTTTTTTTTTTTGCAAAAGCAATCCAATGTCAATAGATCAAAAAGATAAATGTAATTATGAAATTTATTTAGGATTTTTTTATAAATTTATTGCAATAGTATTCAAGTAATACTCAAAATAAATATTCAAGGTACAATATTACAAGATTTTTTTAAATAAATTACAATATTACAGTATGTTATAGTAGTAAATTAAAATCAATATAACACACAAGTCTAAAAGTAAATAATTGAAAATATCTAAATATATATTAAAAACCTATAATAAGTATTACTGTGGCGAGATGGGTCTGGGTGGCGGGCTTTGTATTTTTAGACCCGGACCCACTCTGAGACCCATTTAACCGGGTCTAACCCCACCCCGACGGAGCGAGTTTGATGCGGGGGCGGATTTTATCCGTCCCATTGTCATCCCTTGCTTGAAGAATTTACTTTGGTTAAGTAGACATTATTTTATTAAAAAAACCTAATCGGGTCAATTATTAGCATAACTTGATTAAAAGTTGGGATAATTACACAAGCCACTCCTAGTTATAAAAATCTCCATATATCTTTAAAATTATAAATATTCCACTGAGGTTGGTATTTACCTAGAAAATACCCTTCTCTTGAGACCATTTGAAGATGCGATTTTGTAAGCTAAAAATAAATTGCTAGGGGTATTTATAATTTTAAAAGAATTGTTTTTTTGGTAATTAGGTTAAACCTCAAGATATTTTTTTGTATTAAGAATTATGACATTGAAAGCCAAAACCATGGAACCTTTGGAAGAAAATGGGCACATTAAAAACTTTTCTTGGACATTAAAAGGTCAGAATTTAAAAACATTTGAGGGTGTTATCCTTATACCCTAACAAGCTTAATCCCACTTGAGAAAAAAATGAAAATGTGTTGTAATGTTTATCCAAAGTGCTTGACAAATAGTCCTTTTCACAAACAAAATAATGGAGAAAAGAATCTTCAAGACATTATACATAATGAGTGAGCCCACCTTGATAGCTCCATTATAAGGTGACAAAATTGTTTGGTGAAAGTGTTTAATTTGAGTGAAAAAGATGGAACCAAAGCCAACTAATTTTAGCTTTTCTTTTTAATCAAGGGTTCTTTTATTTGGTTCCTAATTGATTGCATTCCGTTTTTAAATTCAGCCAACTCACTCAATCATTTTTTTATTAGTGAAGTAGAGAATCTAATGCTATGCAGCAAATGACTATTGATGTGGAAGATTTGTTTAGTTGGAAAAGTTTTTCCAATGGTCAAATCCCAAATCTTCATCATTTTTCCTTGCAAATGTTGTCATACTCTTGGTGGAAGAATGATGCGGGCATGTAGGGGTGGTCACGTTTCCAAAATCAGTGGTCATAGTTCTTAAAAAATAGTAACTAAAACCAGTGGCAGATCGAAAATTTTAAAAATGGGGGTATGATATATATTAAAAAAACACAAACACTATTTAATATTTAAAGTCATACAATAAAACATTGTTTAAAATTTTGCAAAAGTTGATCGTGTAAGAATAATGAAAAATTAATTCCCATATATAATTATATAAAAGAACTAAGTTTTTTAGTACATATAAAAGAACTAATTAGAGTAATTAAGAAAATAAGATATAACAAAATATACTTTTTGTAACATTATTCTTTTATTATAGTTATCTTTTGGATACTTTTACTTTTTGCATACTTTGCCATGCATTTTATTTATTCACATTGTTAAGTTAATTTTTAATTTTTAAAATTTTATTGTAGGGATTTGTATTTTGTATTGTATTATTTAAATTTTATAATTATTAATATAAAAATAGAGGTACAAATTTATTATTATTATTTTAACTAAAAATTATCGTTGGAGGTTTTAAAAACATTGGGGTACACTTGTACCCCCATAGTCCCATGTAGATACACCTCTGACTGGAACCGTTGTCTCACGGTTCAGGTTTCAAACCAAAACCCGGTTCCTCCAAAATTCCGATTTAACCGGATTTTTTTTTATTTATAAATTGTTTTATAAAATGAATTATCATTTTCAGTTTAAAAAAAAACACTCGCAGTTAATATTTATCACAATATTTAGTTTTGGACTTAATATTTATCAGTGCGCTTTACCTCTGTGATTGAACTCGGCGATTTTGGCCGATCTACAATAATAGAAGTTCTCTTTTCCCTCAAAAGAAAAATATCACTAGTACAAAACAGATGCTCAATAAGGGCTTATAGTCAAGCCCATAAAATATTATCCTACCCAATTTGTAATTTTGTACCAAACAGTTTGGGCTCTTAGGGGCTTTCCACAATCTAACATTCAAATTCAATAAGCCTGCACTAGAATTCGCCAATATGTCCACGGGCAACCCAGGTATTAATGGGTTACTTCTCCCAATATGGCTTTATTTTTATTAGTTAAAATATATTTATATATATAAATATATACATACATATATGAGCAAATTGTTCAATATACCCACTTTGGATAGGACAAAGACTTTTCTGACATGTGAGATAAAAAACTATATTTTTTACCCACTTTTATGATTCTTTTACCCAAATATATCTGGTACTTGAATGTAAAAGCAGAAAGTAGGCGTACACAGTTCCCAAAGGAAACAATAAGTTATATGCACGATACTATTTTACATGCACGATATAAAGTTTTACATACATGCAAATGCTTTTATATCATGCCCATATGCATACCTTTCATATCGTGTCCATATACATAAAATATTACACGCATGCCAATGTTTTTATATCGCGTCCACATATGCTTTTATATGCATGCACGATATGCATAAAAAATTTACATGCATGCAAATGAATTATATGCACGGACGATATGCATAATATTTTTATATGCATATACAAATGATTTATATGCACGATATAAAAATAATTTATATGCATGCACTATATGATTTTATATGCATGCACTATAAAAATGGTTTAAATTTTTATGCACGATATGGGTACAAAATTTATATGCATGCTAAAAATTTATAAGCATGCACGATATGAGTAAATTTTTTACATGCATGCAAAAAAAATTATATGCATGCACGATATGGGTAAATTTTTCATATGCATATACAAATGATTTTTATAGGCACAATATACAAATGATTAATATGCATGCATGCAAATGATTTATATGCATGCACGATATGTATAAAAAAAAGGAGTTTGTTTAATAGGTAAGTGTACACGAAAATGGAGTTTGTTTAATAGATAAGTGTGCTTTTAAGAGTGTATAAAAATGAACAGATGGATCTTGGAAGTTGGACTAAATATGGAGTCTTGTGCATGACTTTCAATTACCAAGATAGTGGAGTAATTTTTTTTTTCTAATAATAGATAGTGGGTTTGAATACAATATATATACACGCACGATATGGGCATTTACATACACGATATAGATAGGCACGATATCGTGCCTCATTTTCGTGCCCAATTTTAAATGAGGCACGATATATCGTGCCTAATATTAAATGAGGCACGATATAGGTTGGCACGATATGCATGATATGACAGGATTTTGAGCAGGATATGTATATGTATATGTACATGGGTTGGCACGATATGGGCACAATATGACACGATATGGGTATACAATTTTATATATAGGTGTGTGTATTTGGGGGAAAGTGTACACGATTTTCAACAAAAACATTAATTGCACAAATTTCAAAATTAAAATCTTCAAATTAAAGAAGGGACATTTTTGTCAAATTGGGTAGAAAGAGTTTTCTTATGTCTATGGGTAGAAAAGAATACCCACTATACATAGTGGGTACTTTAAAAATTCCCCTACATATATACACGTGACAAACAGTATGCGGTATTTAAAAATTAATTATGTACAAAATTTCAATTTATCGAATAACATTCCCGATATGAAATATATAATACATGTATTATACTTACTAATTATATGACTAATATTCAATCTTAATCTTTATATTTACAAGATTTAATAAAAATAAAAAGATTATGTATATTAATTAATAATTAATATCATATAATTAAAAAATAAAGTTCTTAATAATTTATAAAAAAGACTAATTATTACCAAATATTTATCTCTCGATTTATGACATTATAATAACACAAAAACTCTGTCGGCCGAGACCGTCTAACTGTCGACTGTTAAACGGATCCGACCATGGATCCGGTGGTATTTTCGTAATATTGGCAGTGGTGTTTTAGTAGTTTTCAAGGAGTATCGGTATTAGCAGTCCTTCTGAAATGTATTAGTCGTCCTTCTAAAAAGTATTAGCAGTTCTTCTGAAATGTATTAGTAGTTTCCTGAAGAGTTTTTTAGTATTTCTCCTAAATATACTCCTGAAACGTATTAGCAATCCCTCCAAAAGTATTAGTAGTTCCTCGAAAAAGTATTAGTAGTTCCTTTAAATAAATTAATTTTTTCTCCCAAAATGTATTAACAGTCATTCTAAAAAGTATTAGTCGTCCTTCTAAAATGTATTAGCAGTTCTTTTGATATGTATTATTAGTTTCCCTGAATATAATTATATTTTTCTCCCAAAATGTATTAACAGTCCTTCTGAAAAGTATTAGTCGTCCTTCTAAAAAGTATTAGCAGTTCTTCTGAAATGTATTAATAGTTTCCTGAAAAGTATTTTAGTATTTCTCCTAAATATACTCCCGAAATGTATTAGCAGTCCCTCAAAAAAGTATTCCTCGAAAAAGTATTAGTAGTTCCCTGGAGAGTATTTTAGTAGTTTCCCTGAATATAATTAAATTTTTCTCGCGAAATGTATTAACAGTCCTTCTGAAAAGTATTAGTCGTCCTTCTAAAAAGTATTAGCAGCTTCTGAAATGTATTAGTAGTTCCCTGAAGAGTTTTTTAGTATTTCTTATTAATATACTCCCAAAATGTATTAGCTGTAAAGTCTAATACATTTATTTGATACATCTAATACATTGGAATGCAATGTGTAATACTTTTCTACAAAGTTATGCCATTTAATAATCAATTTACACCAAATTTAATGCAAGATATATGAATAGAAAGCATGAACCTCGATAGTTTAAAATTTCATAGCTTGTCGAGTATCTAACTGAGGATGCCAACTGATATACCTATGTTTCTCATGTTTGCAATTTGCATATTAGGCATGACCTGTTTGATTTTATTATTCTTTGTGAGATTTCTGGATTGGTTTGTCCAAAAGAGAGTCAAGTAGGTGAGACTTGTAGCTCTTAAGATATTACATACTATGAGGACGAGAACATTAGATGCCATGTTGGTACAATGTTGATCTGTAGGATCTAAATAAACACAACAAATATCATCTTTTTTTTAAAAGCAGCAAAGAACATCTTACGTATATATATAACAGAGAGAAAATCATATTTTCGCAGATAGTGATTCAACAAGATTTGCAACTTTAAATTACAGAGAGAAAATTAGTAATATGCTTGAGTCTGGGAAAGGATGCAGAGAAGAGGAGGAGAGAGGCTAGAGGTGGAGCGACAATAAGAAAGCGGGTTTTTTTTTTTTTTTCAAATTTGATTCAAGTGTTGGGGATCCGTCTAACGGATTTAGATCCGTTAGACCGTCTGACAGGAGACTTGCTCTTATAATAAATCAAAAAATATGAAACACATACAGCATAACTTAAAAATAAGCAAGCACAATATATAAAAAAATATGCCCATAAAATTTTAATCTTTAGCATTTGTATTTGAGCCATGTGCTTTTAATTTATTTTTTAAAAAATGAGTCACTTCTCTCTCACTGTTGGCCTTAATTACATGAACATTGTTTTAACTTTAAGAGTTAATTACCGAATCTATCCCTGATTTAACTTAATTATAGAAAACCCAATTATCTTTTAAAATTACAAGTATCCCTTCTTGACAAATGCTTTTAGCTTACAAAATTGCATCCTCAAGAGAGGTATTAGTTAGGTAAATACAAATGTCAAGGGGGATAATTGTAATTTTTGAA
This sequence comes from Rehmannia glutinosa, assembly GCA_016081115.2. Lineage (NCBI taxonomy): Eukaryota > Viridiplantae > Streptophyta > Magnoliopsida > Lamiales > Orobanchaceae > Rehmannia > Rehmannia glutinosa. Next base: position 53,500 of record JABTTQ020001079.1, on the reverse strand, counting down.
AGATAATTAGTATTTTTTGTAATTAGGCTAAACATCAGGTCCTGTATTTTTAATAATTATCCCTAACTTCAATTTAGAAACTTGACTGCTGATCCTCTTAGTGTTGAAATCAATGCCATTCCAGTTTCCTGCCTCCAGGTGCACAGACGAGTTGGTAAGTGGCAAGATGACAAGAGTCTGGTGCTCCGACGTCGCGGGTTCGAATATATGTAGTCACAGTTCTTTGCTGAAATATTGCAAGGACTGTTTCTGGGTTCGTATCCCGCTGGTCCTCTCCCTTGCAGGGCTGCTACTCATGCATACCCCTCAATTTACATCATGCCTGGCTAAGGAGCTTCTGGTTCAGATGGTGGGTTTCGCCTTCCCAAAACCTTTTAAAAAATACCATTCCAGTTTCCTTAATCTATATATCCTCATGTTAATTCTTAGGCATTTAAGAATTAATTGTACTAAAAAATACACAAGTGGTGCAATCTTTATCTATATTCTTTCAGCATATATATGCAAAATTTGTCATAAAGCACATTCATGGAAGTGACTGAATCCTGTTTTGACACCTGATTTCCACTTACTGTATTGGCAGTTGACTTGAATACATTCGTTGCATGCTCACAGTATAATATACCTTAAAATTTGCTCCTATTTTTATCACATACTAAAATTGATTATTCAATTAACGTTTTATCTATAATATATCCCTCACAAATGTGTAATGTGGCTAGAGTGCTGCAAGTTGATCATAACAGACAAATACATATATGGGACTCTCAAGATTAATAATTATACATAAAAATATGACCATGGAGACATTATGAATCTTGCAGGGTTATTTTATTACAAATACCCTCATTGCTTATTGTAGTTATGACCTAACTTAAGCACTTGATTACATAAGTATATTTACAGTTGGAACATTTTGCTCTAGAACAGTTGGGACTTCCCATAATATATGATGTTGTATATGTTACACTAAAATTAAAACATATAAGCAGAGTTCAGCTTGCATAACTGAGCGAAGGACTAAAAAGTGACGGGCCTTATAATCTTCTTTTAAATTAAAATTAGGTTGATTAATTACAAAAACTAGGCTTAATTGATTTAAAAAAAATTCCAGTTGTCTTTTAAAATGTATATATGTTTTTCTAGTTTACAAATTGCACCTATTGAGGGGTATATATTTGTAAAACAAAAATATACCTCAAGGGGGTATTTGAAATTTTGAAAGATAACTGAATTCTTTCTATAACTAAGCTAAACCCTAAAGGTAGTTTTCGCATACTTTGTATACATCCTTTGTAATTTGTATTGTGGACTGAGTGATCTCCTTCAGAGGCCAGAGTACAATTATTCTATTTCTATAGATATATATGTTTTGGTTGATTTTTTTTTTTCCAACCCAAATGTTGCACAGGAAAAAACATCATATTATGCTCCTACTTCAAGCAAATAGACATTTGCAAATGTTTAAGCTGTGGCAATATAGCACTTGGAGTACTTGTCAGGTCGCATTGATTTCCTAATTTGCAAGTCTTATTCTAACAACATATATTTTATGAAAGTCATAAGCCGTGTAGGATTCATGTGCAAGAATTCCACAACATACAAACAATTAACAACTACTAAGTGGATGTATCATGTTATATTTTTGTCTTCATTAAAATGTTAGTGCATGAATAAATTTAACAGCTAGCAAACATGGCCATTATATATGTCATCAAGAAACATAGTGGGATAACTAGGGGGCTCAGCCCACCTAGCCGCCATATGAGACTTTTCTTGTTCCATCAAATTGCTTCTTGGGGCATATACGAGCTGGTATATTGAATAACATCCGTGTGGGTTCGATTCGGAGAGATCAACTATTGTTAGATTTGGGGAGTCGAACATAATTGTTTTCTTTACCTGAGAGGATCTGGTTGTACGTTAGCAGACCCAACAATAACACTGGTCAGTGCAGCATATCCTGCGGTTTACCTTGCTGACAACGATGAGGGGTCGAGTAAATCGCATAGATCGGACATAAAGCGCTAAACCGAGTCACCATAAAAAAATAAGAAACATAGTGGGAATGCCACTCTCCAAGCCCACCAATTAATGATTTAATTCTCTTGAATAATTAATCCCATGTTCTTGTTATAAATAGAAGCAAGCTCCACCTCTAATTGTATCATAAGTACTTATCAATACACTATATCATAACTAACCCTTTTCAGCTAATTCATTAGCAATAATGGATCACAACAAAAACTCCTATCCTGCTGTTTTCTCCTGCCTAATAATAATCTTGTATTCGGTTCATTTGATTAATGCCATGCCTGATGCTTCTTACTATGATAAATCTGATGGGCCACTTAGTTACAATTTCTATGATAAGACATGTCCTAGTTTGGGCATGATAGTTAGATGGGGTGTTTGGACAGCACTCAAAAATGACACCAGAATGGCTGCTTCACTCCTCCGCCTACACTTCCATGATTGTTTCGTCGATGTAATAATACTTCTCCTCTGTTTTTATTTTTTTATTTCACAATTATTGGATTTTATGTGAGCCATTTTTTCAACTAATTGCTAGTTTTTTGACCAGGTTCAAATTTAACTCAAATAATCTTGTCACTATTGTTACTTTAAAAAAACAGGATAAAAAAAAAAACGAGGTTTGGGCTAATTATAAAAATAATCCAGAGTCAAAAACCCATTTGAGGTTTCATTTAATCTTACATTTTCACCCTTCATACACAAAAAAATATTTCAAAAACCCCATGACTTTATAAAGACATTACAGTTATCCCCTTAAATTCAAGATAGAATCAAACCTTTCCAGGTTTCTTTTTGTAATTTTGAAACATCTGATCTAGGTTTTTTATAATTAGCCCAAACCTCGGGGGTGATTTTTAAAATTATCCCAAAAAATGATGATCACTATTCACTACAAAATTGCCTTAATCATCAGATTTCGACACTTATATGACTGTTAACTCTTTTGTCCTAAATCTCAATTTCGCTTGCCAAGATGGAATTTCAGGGGGTAAACATTTTTATCAGTAGTCTACGTATATAACTGGAGCTTCATATGCTATTCTTTACTACTCTACATTATTAATTAAGAGTACTATACTATCAAATAATATAAATTGCACCCCAAACAAAGGATATAAAGTGATGTGCCTACAATTTCACATGTTATACGAATTCGAATTAGGGAGCTAATTAACAAAAAGATGATATTCACTTTGATTCAAATAGTTAAAGTTTTAATGACTACATTGTTTGAAATTGATGTATTCGGGGTATTTTGAATAGGGATGTGAAGGTTCTGTTCTTCTCGACGACACCAAAGATTTCAAAGGAGAGAAAAACGCGTTGCCTAACCGTAATTCAGCTAGAGGATACGACGTTATCGACAGTATAAAGACAGAAGTCGAGAAATCTTGTCCCTCAATTGTATCGTGTGTCGACATTTTAGCTCTTGCTGCTAGAGAAGCCGTTGTTATGGTAAGTTGCAATATTCATATTCATAGCTAAGTCCTTTTTTCTTAATTTATGTTACTTCATTATTTGGGATCAATGTGAAAATCAAGAATCAATACTTATTTGGATTTTGTTATTTGTTGTTTGAGTAGTCAGGAGGACCATTTTGGCCTGTTTCGCTAGGCAGGTTGGATGGGTTAACAGCAAGTGAGAAATCAGCAAATGAACAGTTGCCTTCACCATTTGAGCCTCTTGATAATATTACTGCCAAATTTGTAGCAAAGGGTCTTGATGTCAAGGACATGGTAGTCCTATCAGGTATTTGTTAATTTTCACTCCAAAAATCTTACTTTTATTAAGTTGGGTGTACTGGTTGGAGGGAGGAGATAAATTCCAAAGAAACTGAAAGATATCGAGTTCGAACCCCGATTAATACCCTTACAAATGGTAAACGATATCACTTAAACTATAAGCTCGTGGTCTCCAATAATCTTATTGTCGTTTCTGTGTTTCAACTTTCGATACACTAAATGAATGCCAGAATATCAAATGGAACATAGAATGAAGTACTAGGTTTCGAGGGGCTAATTTCAACATAGAGAAAATTTATTTAGTAGGTTATCCTTGAACAAATTGACTTTTTGGACACGGGATCTTTTATTCTAAATCTTATTATATCTTGGGATAATTATAAATACTACCCCACAAATTTAATCTAATTATAAAAAGATCCGGCTACCTTTTAAAATTATAAATACCATACTGCGTTTTGTATTTGTTATACAAATTACCTCTCTGGATCAACAAGGATAGATGGATTACCTAACAGATTTTTTTTAGTCTCAGTTAAAAACATAAAATTATAAAACATATAAATAACCGATAACTTTGATATATTCTTGATTACACCACGAGCTTGTATAGCTCAAGTAGTATTGTTCGTTTTTTGTAAAGGTGTTGACCGGAGTTCGAATATTACTGCAGGTGCACACACTATTGGTTTTGCTCAATGCTTCACATTCAAGAGGAGGCTCTTTAACTTCAAAGGCTCCGGCAAACCAGACCCTTCTCTTGATACCTCATTCCTCTCCAACCTACAAACCACCTGTCCCAACGTAGACAAATCGAACACAAAACTTGCTGCTTTGGACTCTCAAACCATAAATAAATTCGACAACACTTATTACAAGAATATTATTAACAACACGGGCCTTCTCGAATCTGATCAAGCTTTAACTGGAGACCCTAAGACTGCTTCGATGGTCAAGGATTATAGTTCGGATTCGTTTTTATTTGCTAAAGATTTTGCAGCTTCAATGGTGAAACTTGGGAAAATTGGTGTGATTACGGGACAATCAGCTGGGCAAGTTAGAAAGAAATGTAACTCTGTGAACTAAATAATGTCTCCGTTAAGTTTGATTGGATTTGGAATTGCATTTGTAATTCTGCAAAATAAAAATGAAAGATAAAGAAGCATTGTGTTTTCTGTTGGATTCAGATTTCGTATTCCAAGTTAAATTGTATTTCACTTCTTATTTTGTCATCTGGACTAGTGACACGTGTAGATATATTTAGACAATCGATCAATCATGTTTATCTCAAGAACATGTGTTATTCATCCAACTAATGGAATAAAAAAGTGGAACATGAAATCTGTTTCCTGCTAAAATGCAGGAATTACGACGGACATGTTAGCAATGGAATTTTTCATCGCTATATATTTAATTTTTTTTACCTTTAACGGTGAATAATCCGTCGCTACCATTTAATTGAATTTGAAATTTTTAAATTACCACTTAGCGACATATTAATTCGTCGCTAATGTATAAAACTAAATAAATTCGCGACGGATTAGATATGTCGTAATGTTTGTCAATTTAAAATTATTTTATATTTTAACATATTTCGTTGCTATTCTTAGAACTTCTATTCTATAATAGTATTTTATATTGTATTTAATTTTTTAAATGGATAATTACAGAGCCCTGAGGTTTGGACTAATTACATTCTCCTCTTTCATATGTAAAAGAATATTTTAAAACCCCCGATATTTATAGAAATATTACAATTATCATCTCAAATTTAAGTATAATATCAAATCTCAAAGTTTTTTTTTTTTGTAAATTTAAAAAACCTTTGGATTTTTGTACTTAGTCCAAACCTCATGATTGTTTTTGTAAATTATCCATTTTATAAATTACACGCTATGCGTCTATTGATTTAAATTGATAACCAAATATGATAAAACACAAGAAAAACAACAAAGTAGTCCTTGATCCGCTAAACATTAATAAAATTTACCGATAAATGGGCAACAAAACCCTTTTTTTTTTTTTTTTTTTTTTGAGAAACCAAAACCTTGTTTTTACATGTGTACTATTCAACAGCTTATGTTTTGATTGGACCCTCATATTAAGAATATTATTATAAATTAATTCCGTTATTCAGGTACTGCTCTTGATCTGCTAAATCGCCCAGTACAGACGTGCCCTTGTACATAGAGATTACAAAAATAAATTAAATTGTATTAATGTAAAAGAATTTCTGCTGTGTGCTGATATTTTTTATTAAATAAATAGAAATATATACAAAAAAGGGAAAATATCCTCATCACAACCCTATCAGTAGCAAAAGAAAAAAAATGCTAAACTTCAGAAAAAGAAACCACAAAAATAACTTAAAATCGCCATTTAAATAAAGATCGTCTATCTCTAAAGGATTTTCGAATGATATTGTCATTTAATTTGTTTTTTACGTGCTCGAGTATCATCTTGTTGTGTGCTGATATTAATATTTGATTAATAAATACCTCCAAGCAATGACGGACGCACAACCCCCCTTGTGGAGGCAGGTGCCCCCCCCCCCCCCCAATTTTGTTTTTCTTTATTTTTAAAAGCTATTGATTAGTTAAAAAATTAAAGTATACTCCATTAATTTTTTATATAGTTTCTTAAAGTACCTATTTTATTTTTAGTTTATAATTGTATCTATTTTGTGATTATGTATCTTGTGATATGATATCACTATGCGATGAAAATAAAAAATAATACTTTTTAATGTATAAAGTAATATTTTTAGTGTAAAAATTAATATATTGTCTAAAATAAATTTAAATAGTATGTTCAGACAAAATATTACTTTTTCATATAAAAGTACTTTTTTTCACCGCACGGTGCGGCCTTCTTACACAATTTTTATCTTGTTTTTGTGGCTCCTTGTAAAAAAATTCTGGTTCCGTCCCTCCTGCCTCCAAGATTAGTATTGACTTTAGGAATATTGGAAATAAATTCCGTACATTGACCACACCGGGAAATTAAATTAATGGACCTGCTGCAACATGTAATCTTTACTAATATATTTGGCAAAACCAAGTTAGGAGCATGGACTCAAGAAAAAAGAATAAGAGTTGGAATGGGAAGAATTCAATAGAAAAGCGACAAGCTAGCTAGGGGAAGTTGGATTCAGAAACAGAAGCATAAACTAATAAGAAAAGCTGTTTCGGATGTTAATTGATTTTGACTAAACCTTTGTACTATCCAGATTTTTTCTGTCCTTGCCTATCAAGAAATAAATCATGTCTAATGTTTGTAATAATCGCTTGTCTATACTTATATACATAGGGATAAATAAAACAAAAAGCCCTTATATTTGGGCTATTACAAAAAAAAAATAGAGAAATTTTTGAAAATTATAAAAAATTCAGATGTTTGATTTTGTAATAAATTTTTTTGCCGTGCAATTATAATATTCATATAGATGTTAGAAGTTTTTAATATTTTATGAGGAAAAATGCAAAAATTATCTTGTAATTTTACCTAGTAAGCAATTTCGGAGATGTCCGGTTTGTATTTTACAAATTTAGTCCTATAACTTTTAATTTGTCGCAATTTCAATCCTGCAGTCACTAGAACAACAATTAATTTAGCGAAAAAATAGCATGTGAGGGGCACATAATTATAATATTTTTATAAATGTAGGGGTTTTAATTTGAATATTTTTTTGCTTATGAATGATAAGTAAAATGTAAGACAAATCAAACCTTAAAGGAATTTTTGTAATTTCGAAAAATCTCTGGATTCTTTGTAATTAGTCTAAATTACATTTTTAAAATTTTCCCATATATTTATGTATAAACACAAGACATCACTGTTTGCCTTGGTGTTGTGAGGGGTATGGAACTGGCCAAAATTGGCCAAATTATTAATTATAAAACTATAAATATAATGACTTTTTTTTAAAAAAAAGTATAAATATAATAAAAATGAAGAAAGGCATGATCATCATTCATCACCATCCCCAACACATATTATCTTCTTTACACTGAGATTCTCTTGCCCTTTCTGCTACTTAAGGCCACCTGACAACTTAATTTTGTTTCTATCCTTTGTTAGATCTTCATCTTCTTGGTTTTAGATTTTTTTTATTTAATTTGAAAAATTGTTGCAATTAATTCTTCAAATTTAAATTGTTCATATGCTTCTTAGTTCTTTGAACTTTGAAAAGGCAGTTAAACCAAAGGAGGCCATAAAAGTATTGATAAAACAATATACTTATGATTTAATATTCATAAAAATAATAATTTAAAGAGATATTTTAGAAAAGATTGTAAATACCAAAAAAAGAGAAGAAAGGAGGAGAAAGGATGAAGTTGCCAAAAGTCTCCATATAATTTGCACTTTTTGACCTTTCTTCAATCAACACTTATCAGCTTTAAAGAAAAGACAAATTATAAGGTATATATATAAAAGAATTGGTAATCATCATAATGAAGTGCCCACATACATAGTTTAATTATTGTTATTATCAGCACTATGTATGAACATTAATTAACATCTTTTATGCGACAATTAAAATTACAAGGCATATGAATAATAATTAATTGATTACAAATGAAAATCTAAGTGACACTATTATCATTTATCCACCCACAATATTTATGTATACATTAATACATAGACATGAAGGTTTCTATATTAGAAATACATATATACAAGAACCAAAACTTAATAGTGCATGGGGATGCATTATTGATAGTGTATTTCATCTTTAGTTTATAATAGTGCATATATCTTTATTTAATATAAGCTGACCCCACCATAAGAAAACTTTTGGCTTTTGCCTCTCAACATTTCTCTTTTCCACCGTTTGCCTATGTCAAGAGAGAAAGATATATGTGGCACAGAAAATTGACTATTTTGTTTTTGAATTATATCAAACAACTTATTTGCTTAAACTATAGGAGATAAATATAGCACTCCTATTTCCTGATTTTTAAAGTATTTCTTAATCCCAAATGGGGTTTTGTGGTGTGGATTAAGAAGCTAGAGGGAAGGAAACCTACTATAAACAGTTTCTTTTATTCTACATCACGAATCTTTCAAGTGTGTACTAATAAACGGATCAAATACAACCAGAAATTTAACCGATCTACCCACCACAAGGGAATTAAAAGTTAAAAGTCCCTTGTGAGGTGAATGTCAGGGGTTTAAATCTCTAATCCCTTAAATTGTTCTACGGGAATATGCGAGCTGATGAATATTTGGTAGGAACTCATACTGAATAGCATCCATGTGAGTTCGACTCGGGTAGAGATTAACTATTTAGAGGTGTCAAATGGGCCGGGCCAAAGCAAAAAATCGGGTCAGGTCGGGGCAGACCAAACAGTAATCCGGTCGCTATTTTTGGAGCCCAACCCACGAAAATACAAAGGAAAAATCGGGCCTACCGGGTCAGCCGGTCAGTCCAATTTTTCGGGCCTAATGGGCCGGGCCAAAGAAGTCCGACTCATTTTGGGCCTAAGAAAGTGTAGCCCAATCCGACCACTTTACCAAATCGGTCGGGCCAGCCCACCGGGTTGGGCCAAAATTGACAACTCTACAACTATTATTATTAAATTTGGGGGATCGAACATAATTGTTCTCTTTACCTGAGAAGATATAGTTGTACGTCAACAGATTCTATCATAATATTGGCTATAGTGCGTGCACATACCGCGGTTTACCTCGGTGGCAGCGGTGAGAAGCTGGATGTTTACCTTGGTAGTAATGATGAAGAGTCGGAGCTGTTGTCCTCATGCATAGTCAGACGTAAGCATGAAAGCTGAGTTACCAAAAGAAAAAAAGATAAGCGGATCGAATACAATAAATGGCTCACATAAAAAAATCTGTCAAGGAAAATTTTGCATTGGAAGTTGGAACTATATATTAAACAGATTTTGATTGATTTTTTTTAGGGAAATTTTTTTAACTACCCATTTTGGATAAGGGAACCTCTTTTCTACCCACTTTTTCAAACATATTACTTATTTACCCACAATGACCGAAATGCCCTTAATTTAAAAAGTACTCAGATTTTAAAAACATTCAAATATACCTTTTCATATTTAACTTTCACAATTCCCAATATATAACGTGATAAGGGTTATATAACGTGATAAGGGTTTTATAACGTGTTAACCCTTATCAAGATATATAACCTTATAACGTGATAAGGGTTATATAACGTGATAAGAGTTTTATAACGTGTTAACCCTTATAAAGATATATAACCCTTGTAACGTGATAAAAGTTATATAACATGATAAGGGTTTTATAACGTGATAAGGGTTTTATAATGTGTTAACTATTATCAAGATATATAACCCTTATAACGTGATAAGGGTTATATAACGTGATAAGAGTTTTATAACGTGATAAGGGTTTTATAACGTGATAAGGTTTATATAACGTGATAAGAGTTTTATAACGCGATAAGGGTTTTATAAAGTGTTAACCCTTATCACGATATGTATAACGTGATAATGGTTATATAACGTGATAAGGGTTTTATAACGTGTTAACCCTTATCATGATATATAACCTTATAACGTGATAATGGTTATATAACGTGATAAGAGTTTTATAACGTGCTAACCCTTATAAAGATATATAACCCTTATAATGTGATAAAAGTTATATAACTCAGATAAATGTTTTTATCATGATTTTGATGATTATGTTCGATTTTGTTCAAATGTGTTTTTAAACCAAAACTATGTCCCTAAATGTTGTCTAAATACTTCCGATCAACTTAAAATGTTTTTACTATTTTTCTGAGTATTTCTTGAAGTTTATTTTCAATAAAAAATTGGACAACACATTTGTTTCGTGCTCGACCTGGTCCGCCCTTTAGGAAACCCGTGCACTGAGTTGGTGAGAAATAGAAAATGGGCGTAAGAAAAATAGGTCGGGCGGCCGGTCGACCGGGTGGGCGACAGTGCGACGGCCACCGGTCGGCGGGCGACACAGCACTGGGAGTTGAATTTTTGTTCCGGACTTCTCTGTTTCGTAAAATCTTCAAGGGCAACCGGTCACACAAGACTAAGAGCGACCTTGGCCGCACCCCCTTCGACCGGTCCCCTGTGTAAAAATTCGCAGAATTCAATTTCAATCTTATCTCTGCGCGACCGGTCGAACCCCATGTTTATCAAAAACTATCCGTTGCATTTTTTGACTTTTCCCTATTTTGTGGGATTGATTTCTAATGACTATATTGATCTTTTTAAATGGTTTCTTTTGCAAAAAATCACTCCCCAATAAGGAGCCAATGTCCGAAATGAAAGCCAAGTCCTCTCCTATAAATAGAGGCTTCTTTCAAGCAACAATATATAACACTTATTACAAGCAAAAAGAGCATACAAAGCAAACACTTCTATATTTTGTTGTATTAGCCTAAGCACTTTCACTTGCACTTATTTGAGGTCTAGGCTTTCAATTCTTGATTACACTTGTACTCATATTGTATCAATCTTTATTGAGTTGTAATCTTGATTTTGGTCATCATTCAACACAAGACATCCTTGTGAGTATTCTTGTGGTAAGAATACACTTGGGTGATCTAGGTGATAGGTGTTTGAAGGTTGTGGTAATCTTCAAAGGTGTCGTAAGATGGTTGTGGTAATCCTCAAGGTGTTGTAAGAGGATTGTGGTAATCCTCAAGGTGGTGAAAGAGGGTTGTGGTAATCCTCAAGGTGTTGTATTAATTTTTGGTAAATTAATAAAATCCTTTTTCTTTTTGAAATCCATCCCTGGATATCTTTGGGGTGGTAGAGATTAGGCCCTGGTGGGTCGAACCTCTTTAAATCAACGAGTGTTGTTTATTTTCCGCATTTACATTCTTGTTATTTACTCGTTTCGAAAAAGAGGGTGATTTGCGAAAAATCGGCATAATCTATTCACCCCTCTAGATTATTGTAGCCACTTGGACTAACAATAACGTGATAAGGGTTTTATAACGGGATAAGGGTTTTATAACGTGTTAACTATTATCAAGATATATAACCCTTATAACGTGATAAGGGTTATATAACGTGATAAGAGTTTTATAACGCGATAAGGGTTTTATAATATGTTAACCCTTATCACGATATGTATAATGTGATAAGGGTTTTATAACGTGTTAACCCTTATCAAGATATATAATCCTTATAACGTGATAAGGGTTCTATAACGTGTCAACCATTATCAAGATATATAATCTTATAACGTGATAAATGTTATATAACGTGATATACTATGACACGTTATATAAAATAATTTTATAACGTGTTATACTATAACACGTTATATTATAACGTGTTATAGTAATAAACACGATAATTAGTTTAAAAAAAAGAATCAAAGCTTTTTTAAAATCAAAAAAATTATAAAATATTAAATATGAAATTTTTTTAAAAAAACTATACACCTTTTTTTTTAAACATTTGCCATTTATTTAAAATCTTAAAATTATAAAATAATAAAACTCAAAATTATTTTTAAAAAATTGTTTTTTTATACTAAACGATTTTATAAAAATCTGAATTTATTTTAATTAAAATACAAATTGTGTTAAAAAATAAAAATCTGAAAATAAAGAAAAATGTATTTTATGTAAGATAGAAATATGACTCCACCTATTTTTTACTTTTCCACCCACTTCTTGCTTTTGTATTCAAGTGTCAAGGGTATTTGGGTAAAAGAATCATAAAAGTGGGTAGAAAAGAATCAAAGATGATATTTTATCTTGGTGGCTAAAAAAGAGGTTGACCTATCCAACGTGGGTATTTTATACCATATCCTCTTTTTTTTTAACTAATACATCATAAGGTGCTGATTTACATTCTAAATTAATGAATTTATTCCCTCAATGGCTTCCTTTAAAGATGCATTTTCAAAATCAGCTTTTGTTTAATGGAAACTATACTTTCCAGGATTAGCTAACCAGATCAACTAAAGTAGATAACAACTTCCAGAATGAACATTTAGAGGATTAAATGAAGTAATGGATACCTTGACAGGTGCCGATCGGGTTCGAGTATTTGCAATGACAGAGCCGAAATTTTAACGGAAAGAAAAAAGAGGAGTAATGAACCATTACCCTTCGATTATTTATTTTCTGCCATTATTGAATGTAAAAAGAACACCTTGATTTTGATGTAATATTAATTAATTAAGAATGATAATACCACAATTGTACATTATCTCTAACCTAATTTCACAATTCACAATCCTTTTTACCTTAATAATAAATCGGTTTAATTCCATTATCTACTATTTTTTTTTCCTTTGGACAGAATTAAATGTCCAAAAACAATCATCAGTAATCCTGCAACCAAATACAGAAATATTGTGGTCCCATTAGAGAATACTAAAAATCTTGGGATGTAAACAGAACATGAGACTGAAAGAGCATCAATGCCATTGAAATTTTGAAAACAGGCCTGCATGCTACCTGCATTTCCATTCTCTAGTCCCTTTACTACCAAGTCATATCAATACCATATGTCTAACAATTTATTGGGGTACATCAACCCCACCCCCAACCCCCACAAATAATAAAATAAAAGAAAGGGATAATTACAAAACTACCCTTGTGGTTTGGGTTAATTACAAAATAATCCAGTAATTTTCAAAAATTATAAGAAAACCTTGAAGTTTGATTGTGCAATAGGGCTTTTATAAAAATTCGGGCCGCGTCGAAACGAGCTAATTTTGGTCGGGTCACATAAATGACTGGCCCATCCCAGGCCATACATAAGTTGATGCACAAAAATTTCGGGCTCACCCAGAAAAGTCGGGTCTATTGGCCCTACTTTGTTTGGGCTTAAAAAACACGATCCAACCCAACTCAAACCTCGGGCTGGACTTGATTTTGCCACCTCTAACACGTTGTCTCTTTCACAATCAAAACATTTCAAATTCTCTATGACATTTGTAAAAATATTACAGTAACCCTCTTACATTTAACACAGAATCAAATATGATGGGATTTTTTGTAACTTTTAAATATTTCTGGGTCTTTTTTGTAATTAACCCAAACCTCCCGGGTAGTTTTTGTAATTACCCCTAAAAATAAAAGAATATAAATGAAAGTAAAAAAAACCTTTTTCCCTCCTCTTTTTCCAGCTGCTTTCACACTCATTTTCTCAACAAAGGAGTTAAAAAGTACCAGTCACCAGTAATACTTCGGAAATGGATCCTCTCCATTTAGGATGTGTAAATTTCTTGTGCATTTGGAGAGAGAAAGACACATGTACATCTATACATACACTTATATATATGTATATGTATGTATAGGTGTATGTATAGATGCACATGTGTCTTTCTCTCTCCAAATGCACAAGAAATTTACACCCCCTAAATGGAGAGGATCCATGCCCTAATACTTCATTCAGTACACTCTGTTTTCACTTGCTTTTGTTACAGTCTTTCATTCTAAAGTTTATTACTTCCCCCAAAAAAATAAATACAATTTCTGAAGCTCTTTTTTCACATCAAAAATTTTGATCCTACATTTTTTAGCCTCCTGAAAAAAATCAAATCTTTATCCTCTCTTTTTAACTCAAGAATATCCTAAACCAAGATCCACATATAAATTAACCTCAAGAATTAAAAATGTCATCTTCAGCTCCAGTATTGGACCCTTTACAGCAGCCACCGCCAATGGAGATGGCGGCCCAACAAGCGTACACGGCCCATTCGGGTCAGGGGTCGGTTGGGCCCGTTATCGGAGTTCTAGCGGTGATAACAATACTGGGCGCTATAGCTGTGATGATTGGGCGGCTTTGTTCGGGTCGGGGCATAAGAGGACGTGGGCAGTACGATTTTGAAGGTTGGGTTGAGACTAAATGCGCTTCTTGCATTGATGGGCGGGTCGACCCGCCTCCGCCCCGAGTGGTGGTGGAGCACCGTGTTAGTAGCGAAGCCGTCAGGGCGGCGGCGCCGCCGCCAGAAGAGAGAGATGCGGAGGCTAACGAAAATCATCAACACGAGTAGAGATTGAAGTTAAATCGAAGGTTCCACTGTAAAATGTTTTTTTTTTAAATTTTCATTTCTATTGGGGGAAAAAGAAATTAAATTATTTTTGAGTCAATTTTTTTTTTTTGTGACGAGATATTTTGCTTTATGGGCAATCTGAAAAATCCATGGATCACTCTCTTTCGTAGATAAAAACTCATATCAGACAGTCTCACGAAATTACGAATTTAATTTTATGAGACAGATCATAAACATACATTTATATTAGCTAACTTATTTGAATTTGGATCTAACTTGCTTTGATTTCTGAATGGGTTGGATTCGTCTCATGAAATTTGATCTATAAGACGGTATTACATAAGACTTACTCTATTTCGTATTATTCTAAGAATGATGAGGCAATTATGCAATTTGATTTGTTATACAAAAGATTTAGATTGGAAAATGTAGCAAAAAAAAAAAGGGATATTTATTAAGGTAGATGGAGAAGAAATGTGGCAGTTGTATATGGTTGTAATAATTGAGGACAACTATGGGAGTTTAATGCGAATTTTTCAGTGAATGATATACTGTTATTGAGGGGGTTATAACATTAGTTTCTTACGTTGTTGTTTGTGGGAATTGGGATACTCTAATTAATGCCCTTATTCCATTAGTATTGTCCAAACACCAAACTCCAATGGTTGGAACTTGGAATGTAGTAGTTAGTACAAAAGTTGTGTTGTGCTACAGAATAGAGTTACTAGCTTTTATTATATTTGTACCATCACTGACCCCATTAATCACTGGTTGGTTCATTTTTTACTTTTTTTAATGGTTGGTTTATTGTCTGAATTGATTAATTAGAGGAAGATAGTCTTATTATAAGTCAAGTGAGCTCTTACTCCTATCACTAATTGATTTTAGGATGAAATCTCATCTGGTGGGCTTGAGTTCTATCTCATATTGGATACGCCGTACGCTTCATGATGGGTGTCGTACTAAGTCCCACCAAATTTAACATGGTGTCAGAGTGGATCATATGCTCGGTCCAATGTGGGCCATCGCATGATGTGATGGACCATGGAAGATTTAGTGATGATGATTAATGAATTGACGAATCACATGATATGATAGAGCATAGATGATCCAATGATGATGATTAATGAATTGTCGAAAGACTCACAAGTAAATGGATCGTGTTGAAAGACGTCGCTTGTGTGTTTCATCACATATTCACATCCATGATGTTAGTTGTACCAAGTCCCCCAAATTTAATAGTTATCCTATAATCTTTTTATCTTAGTGATTTTGGATTTACTTAACATTTTAGTGAAGTAAAAACATATATTGTAAAGTGTATTTTTCTCTGCTTTGATATGGAGGATTCGTTATTGATTTTATATTTTTTAGTTTACATTCTTTGATGGGATCTTTTATTCCAAAACCGTGAACAGTATTATTTGATAAATATCTTTGTCCGGAAAAAAATGTGATGGAATATTTCATGGCTTACTATTTTCCAATTTTCCTAAATCATGGAAGATAAATTTTCCAAATATTACATATTTTTGCCACATATCAATGGTCAATTAGTCTTTTCACAAATTTACTAAGAATTCAAAAGTGCACATGATGACTAAATGGGCAATAAATTTATAGGCAAAGTGTGAATATTTCCAGCAAATAATGTCTCTCTTTTTAGAAAGTGGGTGGCGCACTTTCATTTATTTTTGTCCCACTTTTTTCCCATCATAACAAAATTCTTTTCTTTAATTTATTTTTTCTGAATGAAGATTAAATATTAATTTTGCAGGAAATTGCTGACATTTACATACAATTATATATATGGTGGAAATACGTAGAATTTGATGCAGCTGGGCAAGCATGTCACGTGATGCGCACGGGGAGTCCTGGCATAGAGATTCCTCTGATAGGTTTGACTTTGACCATGTGAATTTGCAGCTTTTGTCGGGGAATATGGAGCGGCGGCAGCCACCACCGGGAGATACGCCGCCGTAATCAGCCGTGGCTTTCATCCCAACCTCCAATTTGTCACCGCTTTCTGCTATTGGGAGTTGATAGTACAATAATATGCCACATGTCTTATCAACAAGAAGTCCTATTTTGGATTTTCATCTCTTTGCAAATAGTTGAGATTATGGGGTTTCTTACTATAATCTATAAATATGTAAAGACGAACATATATCTAACATTATTCTCCCACCTAAAACATTTTAATAAAAATAGTAAAATATATTTAAGACTTATATTATAATTTTTATTTAACTTAATGATTCAAATTTGGTAAAGTTTGGTACATAAATTCAATATTTTAATAAATCAGGTTGCAAAGTCACGAGTCGATAAATCATTGTCCCTGTATCGTCAAATATTTAATATAATTCTACAAGATCCAGTTTCGTTCAAGTAAGGGATTCTAGCCAACTGAAAGGATCGTCTGATCAATCCAGAAATCATTGGATTCCATTAGTAATGAGGATCAAAATGTCACACATTGATCAATCAAAGAGAGATTCAATCACTAAAAGAAAGATCGATTCTTTGGGATCCTTCCTTTCTTCAAACGGAAGGAACAAAGATAGAATCAGACCGATTCCCGAAATGCCTTTCTGGATATTCCTCAATGTCCCGGCTATTCACAGAACGTGAGAAGTAAATGATTAATACCATTTGACAGACGTCACCGTCCAACTTCACCAACAGGAAAGATAGTCTACAAGTTAATCGACTCCTTCAGCTATGGCTCAGCACAATCTTGGTTCGTTTTCTACTTCAGGCGTATAAGATAATTCTTCAAATGGATAAATTAATAGAACATTATGAACACGTGTTGAACAAAAACATTCTTTTATTAAGAACTTAAAGAAAAAATTTATTACACCAGTAAGCTCTGATACCATTTTACACATAACACTTAGTTAAATAAGCCATTTGTGTGAGTAAGGGTATAATTGGTATTATGAAAATATGAAATAACCCCCGTGGACCAATTTTGCAACAATTCAAAACTTATAGGACTTAAATCACTTCGGTGTAAAATTTATAAGACCAATTTTGCAAAAACTTTTATACTTGCAGGACTAATTTTGCAAACTCAATATTTAGGACCGAAATTGCAAACTATCAATAGTTGCAAGACCAATTTTGCAATGTACCGTTCTTTTAATAATCTTTCATTAAAACTTGATTCAGTTTTTCAATTTTGTTCTAAATACCCATAATTTGAATTTTTAATTATTCTTATTCTTTTTTGTTTGGGTGGAACTTTTAGTGGTAAGAATTACCAAAATATATTACTACTTGTAATAATCAATATTGTAAAAAAAAGTAAGCGCTAGTCGGGCGGCAGATTGGGGCTTAGCACCTAAGCGGAGTTTTGACGGGGTTAGGTGGGATCTGAGCAGGATTAGACGGGGTTTAATAAAGGAAAAACATAGATGAAAAAGATGAGTCTCGCGCCTAGGCAATGACTAATTGGGATTTGTTGGGTATCTATCTGCCTCTGAATAGATCGATACACTGAGTACCGAACAACCAAATATTACTGGACTCAATCGTAATCCTATTAATACAACTTTTACACTAGACTCTTTTGCGTAAAGTAAAATACAAAAGATTAACTGAAAGTAAATGAAGTATAACACAACATATAAAAGGGATAAAACCCCAAGATCCGAATATTGAAAATTATTCGGCTCAGGACCAGTTTTTCCCAAACCACGAAGCTGTCACCAGAGATTCAACCAGAGAACCAAGAAATGCCACCCAAGCAGCCAAGCCAACAATAGCCCTCAAGAACCCAAAGTGTTTGAACCCTCGAAACCCAGAAGAAACCCTAGAAAACCCCTCGAACCACCCAAACCCTAATATCACTCAGAAATAGGGAAATAGTCCACAGAGAAAGTGAACGAGTTAGATAACACTCAGATCTAACACAAACACCCCAGAATCACACAGAAATCCAACAAGGTGGTGAGATTTCTAGAGAGAGAGAGCTCGGAGAACCTCAGAGAAGAATCGAGAGAGAAGAGAGAGAAAATCACAGAGAATAATGAATTAGGGTTCGGGGTTGGGGAGTTTAAATAGGGTTAATGAATGAACCAGATCACACAGCAAAAATGGACAGACAGGATTAGAAGCAGAGGATCCGCGGACCAAGCTTCCGGATCCCGCAGTCCGAAACCACGACCCGGATTCACAAACGGGTCAAACCCAGTAGGCTTGTTGCATATTGGGCTGCTGACTTGGGCCAAGGAATGTTACTAAATGGATCATACAAAATGGGCCAATCAATATAACAGGATTAGACGACGATATTTACCAGATACAGTTATTCTTTGTGGGCCAAAGGAATGGCGAATCACTGAAGCAAATTGATGTTCTAGATGATGGGCTTTAGTCACAAACAAACACAAATCTACTAAAAGTGGAGATGGGCTTTTCTGAAGTTTAGATTTTTGAATTGGAGGTCCAACCAGCTGTTTCTCTCAGCCCACACTTCAGTCTCATTAAAACTTTCACTTTTCGTGCATTATTTGTAATTTCTGACATCAATTTGATTATCCCACTCTATATTGATATATGTTACATCTCAAATTTCGTATTGTTCATTTTCATTTAAAAATTCATTAGAATTTTTTTTTTATGTCCCATCCAAAACGTAATTTCAAACTAGTAATACATGTCGCTGAATTGCAGGGACATTGACAACCGGAAATTCAGCTTAGCCACACGAAAATAAGTTGATTTGAAATTGATGAGACCTAAGTAAAGACTCTTACAAAGAATGGCGGTGGTTGATGAGCCACACAAAATTAATTTTAATGTTGATTTAACTATTATTAATTTCAATCATTTTGTAAGAGTTTTTTTAACTCTTATATATTATACAAAATTGTAATAATTTAAAATATTAAACTAACATTATCTAATTAGATCAACTGATTATCGATTTTCATTTGAATTGACAGATCAAATCTAATTTCAAAAAACACATAAACGTGATAAGAGTAATATGTGGAAAGTCGATGTGAGAATGTGAGATGCTTTGGAGTTTGTTTAAATTAAAGGTTTATAATGTCAATTAGTCATGTTGATAGCCGAGTAGAGCTGACAAAGACTAGGTCCACAACTCCACATGAAGCTACATGGAAAAATTGAATAGGAACTATTAGGATTAAGTACGAGTAGCCTAGTAGGTTGAGATGACTAGAAACCTTAAGAGCAAAGGGCAAAATGAGCTGGAGAAGTCAAATAAAGCTTCAGTGACAGACATACATGCAACATGTCAAATCAGTATCAAGACAATACAACAAAAAAATAATGTTGTCGGCCACGCAAAGATAAAGATAATGATAATTGTCTCACTCACAATATAAATATAATGAATAATGCACAACTTACTTTACTAATATAAATACGACTCATTTATGAGAATTATCACTCACAATAATGCACAATTTAGGGCAACCGACTAGAGTTCCAGCTTAATCTAATTCAGTAAAAGTATACTAATTCCAGTTTTTAGTTTATTTCCAACGATTATCATGTAATTTTAATCCAAACACGCGAAATGTATCGTTAACCAAAACAGGCGTCAGCAAATCCTTAGTTCCGAATGAAATTTTCATCGTACAAATGCACAAAGAAAAAGAGCAAACTTTGTCTTGCCAACTACCAACATCAGTGAGACTAAAAGTTCCATTATTGTACCATCAGTACCATAGTTTATAATTTGCTCTTATTTATAATTTTGTGCAATGTAATCATGCGACGACACAAACCTCCATTTATATTTGTCAATTAATAACATAGTTAATATACGTACATTGTTTGCCTAAAAAACTGCAGGGACTGCATTTGAATTTCCCAAACAACGAGGGGCATCCGAGCAAAAACAAGGAGATGCTAAACAGCTAATAATAATTAAAATACACACGCGGCGCAGGTTAACGAGGTCCAGCACCTGAAAACTCATTTTGAATATTGCAGAGGGCTCCAAGAGTTTAAATTATATATAAAGCGGGACTTATTAGGGTTTTATTTTCATTACTTTCTGCTAATATCTGTATATTCAAGCACCTATACGTACTCGAGGAAAAACGGCTTGCACAATTATGGCTGGGAGGCCGCGATGCTTTCTGGATATAAGCATTGGAGATGAGCTAGAAGGAAGAATTGTGGTGGAACTGTACAATGATGTTGTCCCCAAAACCGCAGAGAATTTCAGGGCTCTTTGTACTGGAGAGAAAGGCAATGGCGCAAACACCGGTGTTCCTCTCCATTACAAGGTTTGTTTCTTCGACTTTTTTTTTTTGCTATACGCACACTTATGTGTGGAAATGCGTTTGATTTTGTGTTTTATGTGCGGTTTTGGTTTTAAATCGATTGATCACTGCTGAAAAATGTTTTGACGGTTTATGGTTGTGTGTTGGATTATTGGAGAACTGTTGATGGGATTGTAGTGGAGTACATTAGTACCTGATATCGCGAGCTACCAATGTGTGAAATTGTTGATGATTGAAATTTGTGCTGTAATTACTTTTTACATTTGTAAATGTGAATCGAATAAGAGTTATATGTAATCTCTTAGGAGTCCTGTTATGCACAAGGTTAATTCTGATGGCTTTTCCGATGTACAATTGTACCTTACTTTGGTTTCACCGGATGTTTGTGATCCAATTTCATTGGATCGAACAGTTGCTTCTTTTCAGGATAGTTTCTTATGTAGTTTTGCACTCATTTCAGGGATCCCGTTTTCATCGTGTCATTAAAGGTTTTATGGTACAAGGCGGTGACATTTCTGCTGGTGATGGAACTGGAGGGGAATCCATTTACGGTCTGAAATTTGAAGACGAGAATTTGGAGCTAAAACATGAAAGAAAGGGGATGTTGTGTATGGCTAATGAAGGACCCAACACAAATGGTTCCCAGTTTTTCATCACCACTACTCGCACTTCTCATCTGGATGGAAAACATGTTGTATTTGGGAAGGTCATTAAAGGCATGGGAGTTGTGCGCTCGATTGAGCATGTAACCACGGGTGAGAACAATTGCCCTACCGTTGATGCTGTTATTACTGACTGTGGAGAAATTCCAGAGGGGGAAGACGATGGGGTATCTAATTTCTTCAAAGATGGCGATTTCTATCCTGACTGGCCAGTCGATCTGGATAACAATCCCAGTGAGCTCTCGTGGTGGATGACAGCTGCTGAATTAGTAAAGGGATATGGAAATGAACGTTTCAAGGTAACAGTTTTGTCATTAAGCATGCTAACTTTTCTCTAGTTGCTGAATTGCACTATGCTGTTTTCTTGGTCCTCTTGATGAATCACCATCTTGATTTTTGCAGAAGCAAGACTATAAGATGGCTGTGCAGAAGTACAGGAAGGCTTTGCGCTATCTAGATGTCTGCTGGGAAAAGGAAGAGATCGATGAAGGTGACCGTCATCGTATTCTTTATTATCTTACATTAATAAAAGCAATGAGCATCAATAAGTTTTCTAGATTTTCTTCGAGGAATTGGAATTCGCCTCACGATTGCTCATCTAATTTCATAGCAGATAAGAGTTTAAAGTTGAGAAAGATGAAGTCTCAGATCTTCACCAACAGTTCTGTGAGTCCTTTTGGTTTCATCGCCCATATAATATCCAAATCAATTTTCTGCTATAACCATTGAATGGATCTAAATAATGCTACTGCTAATTCTAACTATGAAGAAAGTGGATATATATGCCTGACATTCTGACAGAATGAGAATTAGTGGCTGTCAAATGGTAACCAGCATACGAAAATTGGAACTCATAGTTATTAAGAATTTATGAACTTCAAAATATGCAACAAACTGGGGCTGACTGAGATACCATAATCATTTAAGAATTTTGTTCCTTCGAATTTTGTAAATATACATCTTTACGACTTTGTTTTCTGTTTGGTCAGCGGTATTGAAGACTCTGATCATGGATCTAAATTTTCCAACGATTGTTAAGAATCTGAATTTACATAAATGTTAACTTAGTCATCTTGTAGGAATCAATCGTTTCAATTTTGGGGTATCACTATTGTCCTGAAGGGTGCAGTTTCTCTTATTTAAAGCTAATATTGAGAAAACCCAGTCTTCTAGTGTGAATTGTCCCTTTTTCGACGACTATATATTATCTGTGTTTTCCTAGGCTTGTAAACTGAAAATAG
Source organism: Rehmannia glutinosa (assembly GCA_016081115.2). Classification (NCBI taxonomy): domain Eukaryota; kingdom Viridiplantae; phylum Streptophyta; class Magnoliopsida; order Lamiales; family Orobanchaceae; genus Rehmannia; species Rehmannia glutinosa. The sequence continues at coordinate 30,563 of JABTTQ020001079.1, read as the reverse complement.
GTGATCTGGAGGGAGCGCTTCTGGACGCAGACTTTGCAATGCGTGATGGTGATAACAACGCAAAGGCATTATTCCGCCAGGGTCAGGTTGGTTTTCCAAATGCATTCTATTATCCTTATCAGAATTTTATGTTGTCTGCTACTAAACTGATAGACCAGATGATTTAACGGCATTATATAATGCTGTGAAAATGCATTGATCTTGATTAAGAGGACGAATCAGTAGAATTTGTTTTACACAAGTGGTCATGTTTCGTCTGCTGGTATAGAGAAATGGTATAGAGGTCTTTGTTAATTCAAATTTTAGATGGTATAGAGAAATGGAGATGTGGAAACTATACAATCACTATTGTGGTACTTGTTTTATCAAGTAAACCATTATATTTTTTATGTAGTCAGTCTATAAAAGTTCGGCTTTAGATGACCTCTCATAAAGACGAGTTCCTATCAATAGATTGTCGCATCAGCAGCGGCTACAGTTTATTCTTGTTGCTGGAGGTATTATTAAACTACGTTTTTCCAAAAATGCCTCAGATGAATTTGGAACTTATAAAAGAGGTTGATGAAAAATTAGACGTATAATGTGTATTATCCTAATATCAAGTTAGGTCAATATTAATCAATGGTGAGCTTTCTTTTTATAGTAAATGGGGATAGTACTTCTACAGTTCTACACTTCTACTAGAGTTATATTTTTCCAGATGTTGCTGATATTTTGATGTTCTCCTCCGTCCGATTTATCAATTATCCTGCAGCTGAAAAAACCATCCCGGGTATTTAAAAATTGTATATTTCAAATAATATGTAGTACATTTTTCTTTCATACACGACACACTAAATCAAGCCCTACTGAGGAGCTTCATTTTGGTTTGAGCATACATATTAGTTACCGACTTACTGTTCATCATCATGCTTGAGTAATAATGGTTACAAATAGGATTGCCTGTCTTCCTTGAGTGCAGGTTATGCATGCTAATACCACCGTGAATTGTTCATATAAAATGTCCGTTTAAAATTGAGAATCTCTGTATAAAATGCATTATGTGTTCGGTTGGTGCATACTCTTGTGTGCTGTTTCTTGTTAAAATTGTGCCAGGGATGTTAGGGACACTTTAAAATATTTATGCTTGTAGCTGTTTCCACATTTATAATACTGACGCTCGTACCCTTTTCAAACACAGGCAAATATAGCACTTAATGATATAGATGCTGCAGTGGAAAGTTTTAAGAAAGCATTGGAATTGGAGCCAAATGATGGTTTGTAATTCTATTTGTCACACACGTGCACACACACACACACACACTCTATGTGCAGAACCGTCACCCCCCCTCCCAAAACAAAAAAGAAAGAAAAAGGAAAAGAAAGGAAGAAGAAAAAAGGAAGAAAAAGTTATTTGAGGACCTAAAAGAGGACATTGCTTGTGTTGCCTGCCAAAGTGAGTCATAAAGGAATGATATATATTTGCTTCGCAACGCAAGCTTTATATTTTAGGGGCTTGAAATGTATGAAATGTTTTCAGATCCTTTTTGTTTGTGGAACATATTTTAACTCTGGATAAGGTTTTTTATGGTTGAAGAAGCAACAAGTAGTATATGTATTTTCTGGGACGTTTTCTGAAAACTTTTAAGCTGATTTGTGGCTGGTTTTGCTGCAGGGGCAATAAAAAAGGAGCTTGCTTGTGCAAAGAAGAAGGTAATTTCTTGTTATTTACTCATTGGATATTATAGTTCAAAAAACTTAATGAACTTCTCTACTTTTATTGGTTTCTGATACAGATTGCTGATAGACGTGACCAGGAGAGAAAAGCGTATGCAAAGATGTTCCTGTAGTTATCGAGTAAGAACAAATGTTCCTTTGTTTTAGTGGTGCCATGAGTGAGAACGATATTTCTTGTGAAGCTAACAGCAAATTCCTGCTTTTGTTTGCTGGGTACCCATCCTCCACTGGAACATTTCCTTGTTTTGGTGATTTAATTCTAGGTATGCTCATTTGGTTCAGGCCTTTTTGTTGCGCTCGATTACCTTGAAGGGGACAAGGTGTCGAACATTGTGTACTTGATCTACTTGGTTGCTGAAGAAACTAGAAGCTGTTTGTAGGTACTTGGTGAGTTTACTGTTCGAAATCTCATAGGTTGCTCAGTATCTACTACTGATGATTTTTCTTAATTTTATCTGAAAATTATAATTATTTTATTGGTTTCAATGAAATTCGCAGGTTCTCAAAATGAAAAATTGACAAAACCAGGCCCTCTCCGCTGTGTGCACGTTATGCCTGGACCAGTTAGGTCACAAATAACCTTATTGGAGATGAAAGGCAATACAGTTTTTGTGCTCTATAGCAAAAGCTCACTTCCTAGTTCCAAGTCTAGAATATTTGAACACCTGAACAATGACCTTCATATTTAATTTAAGGACTTGTAATTTTAAGACTAAATAAAATGTTCCACCATGGACGACTTAATATTGACAATTTCATGGTACCATAATTTCAGTGGCGGTAGTGCCTATCATAATTTGCATGGAAAAAAAAAAGACAACATTTAACATTGCAAAATTAATGTACGCAAAACATCCAGCAAAAAGGTTTTCAATTGATTCAAATACAACATGATTCTGTTACTAATGTTCGCATACTCAGGAGTTGTAATTGTCGACACCTAAATCCCTGAGTGCATCGGTGGCTGCATCGTTGCAGCTCTTATGCCTCTGCTTTGCCTTTCTGATTACTTCCTCGATGCCATTACTAAGTAAAATTTTTCTGTATACCATAAAGAGGCTTTAATGGAAACATCTGAAAAACTTTAATCATAAACCAGTAGATATCAACAATACTTTACCTGTTTTCTGGATTTCTAGCCACAAGATTCCTGATCATGAAACAAGAGTTCCTTTGCAGTTGATCTGACTCTGGAAAATTTTGCATAGCTTGAATAGCAAGGTCCCCGGCTCCAGATTCGATAGCACGGGCTGCATTCTCGGGGGACCTCAAACATAGAGTACATATAATGGACATGACCTGTCCAATTAAAAGCAGCAATCAGTAAAGTGCATGCGAAAACATCTGATGCATTCAGGTTTGCTAAACAAGTTCCAGATTTAGGTTAAATCGATGAATAACAAATCCAAGAAGTTTAGAAATGCACAGGCACAAGCATCTGAAAGTAATGTCAGATCGATGTTCACAGGTTTCACTCTTTCGTTAGCAACAATTCCTATAATTTCATCAAGGCAAATATTATTTTCCCTGATTGTATGTGGTCGCTTTTTTCGTTTTCGGAATAATTATGAGTTGAAAAGCCTGAACAAAAAACCAATATAAAACTAAACTAACGGATGAATTTACGGTGGGGCTAGTAATTCTAGAGTTTTGGGTGCAAGAGGCTTAACACTTGTGTGCACATTAATACTATACAGATGGTATTATGTCTGCATCAGATCTTTCTTAAACAAAATCATTGACGACACAATTCATAATATCATTACACAGAACATTTTTCTGCACCATACTATATATCTTTACCTCCTGCAGCACTGAATGATCATCAGAGAATCTGGCTGAAAGATTTATAAGCCTATCCATGCCTCTCTTTTCAACGATAGTGCTCTTATTCGCATCACTTCCTGCAAGCTAATGAAATGAATCATTCAAGGCATGCTTCAAAGTATCCAGAGCAGTGAGCAAAGATTTGCAAAACCCGAATCACTGACAACAAATGGAAGATTAATATTAAGTTCATCATATAACAAATTTAAGCTCAAAGTTAGCAAGGAACCATACTTGGAAACGGTGAAAGGCTTATATGGAGAGATATTAGAAGATGTTTTAGAACATTTTACTCAATGTTATCATGTCTTAGGACACCACCCGTGATGAATTCGGACTATAATAAAATGAAAACTACCTGTGAGATTGACACTAAATAGAGTGAAACAATAGCAGCAGTAAGTAGAATGAAGAATTAGCAACTGGTGGAATATAGAAGATAAAATGATAGTTGGTTAAGCGATCCAGCTGGAATGTGCTGACACACTAATCTGCATTTTCGCATATAATGATAAATAAGTAGAATAATCAGATATCTGTATTTTGACCCCGAGTACCAAAGCATAACTAGTCCTTTTGTTTGCATGTGCGTAAAGCATGCAGGAGTAGCCTTTCAGTTGGGTAAAGAAACTTTCTCCAAGCTTCGTTATAGATTCTTGGTCTGACATAATTTTCATCTAAATATCCAGCACAAAGAAAGCAAGAGTTTATGCCAACTGCAGAACAAGGAAGATGGTACAATGCTGGTAGTCTTTAACAAATTGTAGTTCTGCTTTTCACCTTAGACAACAAAGAGCAGCAAGCTCTTGCCACAGCATCGTTGCCCTGTACACCACTATCGTCAAGACACCTGAGAACGACATCTATACCTCCACTATTAGCAACGGACCTGCAAATTTCATCCTGCAAAGATAGACTGAATGTAAATAAAATAAATGTGACAAAGTAAATAAAATAATCTCAAAACCCAGTATAAGGCATCTTGTTGATGTGTTTCTTAAAATCAAAAGTCATGTTTTGTTGAAAACTTAATGCAAATGGAATATTAGCATTTTTCATCTTTCGTTTTCCCTTGAAGATCACACTTAATGATGAAAGAATCCTGATCAAGAACTATGGTGCAAGTTTTTACATCTTTCCAGATGAATGGAGCAATTTCATTTATTAAAAGGCCACATTGTAGCAGAAAATATCTCTGGTTTAGAACCAATAGATTTCCCTAGTGTTTACTTAAATATTTCTATTTAAAGCCTTCCCCATTAGTCTAAAGTTTTACATGTTCCATCCCAATATGGTCGAGAGGGAATTTATGAAGTACCTAAAGATGGGTAATGTATTATGAGTTCACTCTAACAGTACCTCAATAATCAACTAGGAAAACCCCAAGAAAAGGTAAAATTTTGACTGATAAAACCTTCAGCTTTTTTGACAACATGAAACACAACTACATAAGTAACCTAACATATGATGCAGCTGCATCTCTTTTAAATGATAAATGAAAAACTTACATTGACAGCCACAGCCCTCAAAGCAATGCTAGCTGATATTAGACAGGGGGTATTGAGTCCTTCACGAAGTGACTCTACAAGAACTTCTGCAATTCCTAGCTTTGCAAATTTTCGAGCATAACCAAAAACCTGGAATTATAGAGTTAGATTACTTTGAATATATATTACAGGGATAGTAAGCAAAATTATGATATATAGACTACATCTTAACATCATCAGTTCTCTTTTTCCACGTCTGGGTTCTTCATAATAGGAAATCAATCATTAAACTAGTTTGATAGTTTCATACCCCGGTGGGAATCACTCACCACACTATATTGATCAACTACTCTGGCAGGTAAATTTCCATTAGAGTTGACTTACTTGTGAGGCTATAACGCGATTGTCATCAGATGATAAGATGACTCGTATAGCATCATATATGCTTGGAATACTCCCTCCATTATGTTCTTTAAGAATCTGGACTATTAGCTCATCAATTTTCAAGTCCATGAATGACTCCTTGAGAACTTCGTTGCCGGTCGCAGCTGCAGCAATAACTGAAAAACAACCATCCAAGATCTTCTCATCTTCTCTTTCATTGCTCAGAATGCTTACAACAATCTTCGGGCCACCATTCTCCTTAAATATTTCAGAACTTTGAAGATCTGCACAAACAACATAGATATAAAAATATTCAAACGAGCAAACTAACCCCAATATAGTCAATTTGGTCAAGAATTTAATAGTGCTACAGATCTAGATATAAATCATTGGTATATCACAACTAATTCCTTTAGATGTAAAAGCAATAAATCAACTTACACCAGATACATGTCCGCAGAAATTCTGAACTATGTCCCCGTGAAGTTAAAAGGGGTAAAACAAAAATTCCAATATCTGCATATACCTTATTAACGCAATCATTCCTATTTTCACAACTCTATCGACTTAAAAGTTGATTATGTTCCAATCCACTATAATAATATCCTTCCAGTCATTAACTTGTATGAACTTAATCAGGTGCAAAATTTCAGTTGTATCTGCTGCTACATGATGCTATAAACCATTTTGACTCAAGCAGCATGGTCAAAAGAGTAATACAAAACATGTTAGCATAAATTTAACTCCAAAATTACTTGAGTACTGTTAATTCACTAGCTGGAAGTGAAACATCTTAAGTAAATCCCAAGTTCCGTGACATGAAGCACTAGGTCACTGATTATACCATGAATTACAGAAGCCATGGCATTCAATCCTGAAGCCAAACCCCGATCCCGCTCGTCGCGCAGCTTTGAACAAATAGAAATCACCAACTCTACCGCTCCGTTTTTCGTCGCAATTGCCGCATTCCCCGATCCTTTATCCCCGCACAAAACACTTAACTCACCCAACAACTCCACAATTTCCGGCAATGCCTTCTCCTCTTTCAATTTTCCCAAACACTCCATCACCGGATTGCTTTCTCCCGGAACGCAGGTAACAATACCTGGAAAACATAGTAAGAAAAAAGCGGGGGAAACTTTAATTATTGGGGAATTTGGAGGACATAATTAGCAGGAAAATTGAATTGGAAATACAAACCGGAGAGATCGACGCCTTGAAGTGTGAGGGTCTGGATGGCATCCTCGAGAGCTTCAGTGGGGTCCATGCCAAGGTCGTCTATGTTTTCCTGCACCATTTCGTCAAACGCTTGCTGCGATATTGTACGCGCCGCCGCCTTCGCTGGACCCATCTCTCGCCGCCGATCTGTGATCGTGTAGCTGATGATGCTAATTTACACCTTTTGTGCGTGTTAGTAACAGAGAGAAATGTGCGGGGTTTATTTATGATAAAATTTGAAAATGTTAGCGGGCTGGGTATAGGGTGAATGACATGGGCCGAGTATTCAGCCCAATAATTGTCTTCTCAGATGCTAAAATCCAGAAGCCCATAGACCCAGTTGGGAATTTAGGGGCGTAAATGAGTCGAGCCGAATATGGTAATCTCCAAACTTGTTTGAAATTTAATAGAACTTCAAAAATCATGTTTGAGCTTAATTAAATTATTAAATAAATCGAGCTCGAACGAATTTTAGTCGAGCCGAAAACGAATCAAGCTCAAGTAGTTTCATATTTTTACACATATTTTATTTGTTTTTTACTAATCTAGTTGAGCTCGAGCCGAGCTTTAATCTTATCGAATGGAAATATGTGTTCAAGCTTAATTTGTTACATTAATTAACCGAGGTCAAACAAACTTTTAACAATGGATTTCCGATGGATGGAGTATCAAGCAAATTGGTTCGTGTTAACTACCCCACCGTTTCGGGATAAATCGGTAATTAAGGCCGGGTTCGTTTGAGCTACGGAGTTATTTTTCCGATGAGCGTGTTCGGCGGCGATAGTATGGGGAAGCTTCTGCGTACAAGAAACTTTCCAGTGGCAAATTCGCTTGCCTTGTTTGCCCTAACAATCCCGTTCTCGACACCCCGATTATGCTCTCAGTAAGATTTTCTATAAACCCTTTCAAAATTGCATTCTTCTTTCACTTTTTAGTCACAACATTCCTGATTGATTCCAAATTTGGGGAAATATATAATGTGTTTCGTTTTGGGATTTAGGAATTTGATTTGAAGTGAAGTAATTTCAGATTCATGCGTTTTACCTAGATCACTTTTAAATTGTACGTCTGGAAAGAGAAATTTCAAATAATTGGGTTTTAGTTTCATCAGTTTTAATTTCACTTATCTGTGGAATTTTGAATAGACGCATATGAGTGGCTTACGCCATCGAGCTGCCGAATTGAGGCGTAAGGATAGAGAATTAGCTATGGAAGAAGAAGTGAATAAACGATTAGCACTGTCGGATTGTGTTAGCACCAGTTATGCCGCCAATGGTTCTGTTAAACAATGGAAAAAAACTAGCAAACCCTTGATTGAGCGAGCTCGGAAGGCTGTATCTGGGGTGTTTAGTGGTGAAGTTACTAAGCAGAAGGTGAAATCCGAAAATGGTAATTTAGCGATGCCAAGTGTTGAAAATCGTGGTGGTAATGCTAAATCCATTGAAGTTGAACCAATGCACAAGGGAGTTGTTGTGGAGGTGCAACCAGTGGATTATCGAGAGCGTGTAGAGAAAGAACTCAAGTTCACGGCTGCTGGATGGAAGCGCGATTGCCATGGCAGATGGCTCAAGGATGAAAATGTGAGTTTGGTTGTGTGTTTGTTTTGCTGTACATTCTGTTGCCATTTTAAGATTATGTAATTGTGTATGATAAAGTTTTGATGAAATAAAATTGCTTGTTGATGGACTGTTTAATTGCTCATGTTTTTGCAGGTCGAGTTTGATTCCGATGAAGAAGATCCGAACGTTGTCTTAAACGACATCACTTGATATATCATGACGGAAAGTTGTCCTACTTCTTTTTTACGTGGAAATGGTACAAAATAGCCATTTACAAAGTGTAAGGATTAAAATTGACCAACTTTTTCAAGCACATCTTTTTTAGCCATTTTGGGGTGTGAAATGACATTCATACTCTTAAGCATGTTACATTCACTTTCACTTTCTCTGTCAGTTTCAAATTCAGATTTCAAAGACATAAACTATTCCGGCGAATTTACGGCGACCCATTTTTTTGGGTCGGAATCTTGAAATAGTGTAAGCATTTTGTTCTCTAGCTGATCCTTTATTCATTTCAGTATCGTATTTAGTTTGAGGTCGGGTGTAGAATAGATTTGAAAACCATATACATGAAAAAAATCCAATTCGAAATAAGCTCGAACAACAGCCTGCAAATGTAAATTCGACATCTGACTCGATCGAGTTACATATAACTCGAAATCGAGTTACAATGAATCAAATTCGAGTTACAATGACTCGATTTCAAGTCATTGTAACTCGATTCCAGTTAGACAAGAAAAAAAATTCAGCATGTTCCCTCTGTTAGCTGCACAACCAACCTGTAACACACCCAACCCAACTTGTAATACCAACACAACCAACACCACCAAAACAACCAGTAATACCAAAACAAGATGCAATATATCGATCAACAAATATATACACAGTCAATATGTACATCGCGAAAGTCAAAATATAATACAAAGTGCAAACTAATCCCTAAGTACTATCTCTTCACTGTGTGTAAAAGTCGCCAACACATTTCCTGCCGATACTCGCGGATGGTATCTACAGTCTGATCCGCCGGGATGGACTCACCCAACAAACGCTCGACGTACATGCAGGCAAACGTGCCACAATCGGCTATCCGTCAGATGAACTCGATCTCTCACGCATCGTTCTAATGGACAACATATCGCATCTAATCGGAATCCCGCACTGCTCAAAATAACCACCAGCCGAGCGAATGGAAAGAAAGCGTCGCTGCGAGTAGTCAGGCGGTGATAAAAGATGGTCCGGTTAGAAGGATCATCCATCTGATGCGACAATGGGTCGTACAACTGAATCTCCCAATCGATCAGCCGACATACGGCCCAATGCCTAGAGCATAGACATATAAAGGCGATCTACAAGTAATAAAATGAAACATTATTAAGTGGATTATATGACTAATACGAACTACAAGTAAGATGCAACAAACCTTTAACGTGACTAATACTTACATCTGGGACATCGTACAGTCGACCCACGCCGAGAGACGCCATGAACATACATGCCTGGGGGTACAAGCCACGCAAGTGCGGAAGCTCCTCCTCTGTAGGTACTCGGGGCGCTCGTGTCATCGATGGATGTGATCCCATTCATTCTTCAGGTGCGTCTGTTGATAATTTTCATTTTAAATCATTAGTATCAACATTAGTAAGTTTGTTTAACGAACGTCAATTGAAATTAAAAACTTACAAAAAAAATTAACAATCCTGGATGTTCAGAGTGTCTGCTCTGACATCATGGTGCAACCGGACCCCGTCGTGCAATCTCCGAGCAAGGACCCCGAGATAAGGATCAATATGTTGCAACATTTTGCATAACATGAGATTAAAACAACATGAGATTATTAATTGAAATGAAAAAAAAATACTTAAAAAAATTACTTACATTATTGGCTATATCCTCCTCTACATTCTCAATCTCCCGAAAGTACGAGGGGCCCTGATACCAAGCCGACACTAGCCCTACATCTCGGCTGACAGACATCAAATAAATCAGTTTAACGAGTATTGAATGAAATATTATTTAGGACAAACAAAATATACATAACATACACAGGGGGGTTAGGCATCTCCAAGAACCGAGTATCTGACGAATCGATTTACGCCTCATCCGCCAAATCGCCTATAAATGGAGATCGTAGGTACCTCGACGGCTACGACGACGCGGCGGGCGGACATACATGTGCAATGGGAGTAATCTCTCTGCCTCGGACCCCGCCCGACTTTCCCCACAGACTCCTATGCTCAACAACTACTACAGTGGAAGGCGTGGGCGGGGTGTGCCACTGAGTACCCGTAAAAACCCTCGCCTGTGAAAAACCTCCGCAGTCTGGCGGGTAGCTGTGTCGACAAATAGTAGAAGCAATTGAGTAAATCTATTAACATCATTTCCAATTCAATACAAAGTATCGAATTCAATAAGATAAAATGCATAATATATACATACCCACCCCATACGTAAAGTCGATTTAACCCAGATCTGTCACCGCCTTTTGTTTCTATGAGTCCCAAAGGGTCGGTGCGTAGAGATGGATCATCAGTCCGGCTCAATCGTGGTGCTCGTGACTCACTCTCTGACAGCGTGCAATTTCTTGCTCACGCAATACTCGATGTATCAAATCTGTAGCCGAGTATCCAAGTACGACTCAATATCACCGTATGATCTCTCTCTAACGAACCAAATCTGGCCAATCACCCGACCTACTACTGCCTCCACCAACTATAAGAATACCCTAGAATGGCTCGCGGTGGTCGATAGAAAAGTCGGTCTCGCAGATCGTTGTGCACCTGGTTTGTGATGAGAGACGAGGAGCCTCGCCGAGATCCCAAGGAGATGGAGGTGGAGGTGGAGGTGGAAGAGACAACGGTGTATGTGGAGAGCGTCGAGGTGAGGATGGAGAGCGTCTGCAGGCGGGGGGCTCTCGTCCTCATCATAAATCGGTCACAAACACTGCGGGATCGACTTTTCTATTTGACCCCACCGCAAGTCATTTTACCCGGTATTCTTACAATTGGTGGAGACAACCATGGTCGGGTAATCGACCGTGCAATCGTTAGTCGAGAGAGATCATACGAGCCGATATTGAGCCATACTTGGATACTCCTTTTCGCCTAATTTGATACGCCGAGTATCAAGCGTGAGCAAAGAAACGAGAGAGCCGAGTCACGAGCACCACGATTCCGTGAGCCGGGCACGATGATCCATCTCTACGCACTAGCCACGAGACTCACGGAGCACACGGGCGTGTGATACCGCTCGGACATCGACATTATGTACGGGGTATGTATATGTTATGCATTTTATCTTCTATCAATTCGATACTTTGTATTGAATTGGAAATGATGTTAATAATACTTCAATTGATTCTACTATTTGTCGCACACTAGCTACCCACCGCGGAGGGTTTTTCACAAAGGCGGTGCCTAGTGGTGCTCACCGCGCGGCACACCCTCGCCCCCACTCTGCGTAGTTGTTGAGCATACCGAGAGTTTGTTGTGGGGGGCCGGTGTCTTTGCGGGGCCGAGCAGAGAGATTACTCCGTTGCAGACTCCCGTACGCCCCGCCCGTTCGTATGCCATCGAGGTATCTACAATCTCCATTTATAGACATAGGCGTGCAAAGGAGGTAGAAATCGATTCGTCATAAAGATACTCGGTTCTTGGAGACGCCTAACCCCTGTATGTTCTCAGATATTTTTTGTTTGTCCTTAATAATATTTCATTCAATACTCATTAAACTCGATTTCTTTGATGTTTGTCACGAGATGTAGGCTGAGTCTTGCCTTGGTATCAAGCGCTCCTCGTTTCTGGGATTGAGAACGTAGAGAGGATCTAGCCAATAATGTAAGTAATTTTTTTAAGTATTTATTTCATTTCAATAAATAATCTCATGTTGTTTTAATTTCATGTTATGCAAAATGTCTTTGCAAAGATATTGATCCTTATCTCGGGTCTTTGCTCGAGATCGCACGACGGGTTTGGTTGCACCGGTGTCGAAGCGGCACTCTCAACATCCAGGATTGTTCATTTTTTGTAAGTTTTTAATTTCAATTGACGTCGTTAAACATACTTTCTAATGTTGATACTAATGATTTAAAATGAAAATTATCAACATGTACTGAAGAATGCATGGGATTACATCCATACCGATGACACGGCTGTCCTGGTACGCATGGGAGAGCGCCTTTTACAGCCGTGGCTTGTACCTAGACAAATGCTTCCGAGCATGTTCATGGGCGCTCCACCGTGGTCGACTGCACGATGTCCCGATATAAGATTAGTCACATTAAAGGTTTGTTGATCTTACTTGTAGTTCGTGTTAGTCATATAATCCACTTAATAATGTTTCATTTTATTACTTGTAGATTGCTTCTTTATATGTCTATGCTCCGGCATCGGGTCGTGTTCGGCCGATCGATTGAGATTTCATTTAATGCGACCAATTGTCGACAGATGGATGATCCTTCTAACCCGACCATCTTTTATCACCGCCACTACTCCCGCTTCGACTTTATTCCCCGATCGCTCGCCGGGCCTGGTGGTTATTTTGAGCAAATGGATTTCGATTAGATGCGATATGTTGCCTTATTAGACGATGCCGACAGAGATCGGTTCATACAGACGGATAGCCACAGCGATTGTGGCACGCTTGCTTGCATGTACGCCGAGCGTTGTTGGGTGAGTCCATCCCTACGGATCGATCGTAGATACCATCCGCGAGTATCGCGAGAAATGGCGTTGGCGACTTTTGCACACAAAGATGAAGAGATAGTACCTGGATTAGTTTGCACTTTGTATTATATTTTGACTTTCGCGATGTACATATTGGATCGTGTATATATTTGTTGATCGATATATTGCATATTGTTTTGGTATTACCGGTTATTTTGATTGCATTGGTATTACAAGTTGGTTTGTGCAGCTAATAGAGGGAACATGCTGAATTTTTTTCTTGTCTAACTCGAAATCTAGTTACAGTGACTCGAATGTCTAACCCGATTTCGAGTTATAGATGTCGAGTTACATTTGCAGGCTGTTGTTCGAGCTTATTTCGAATTGGTTTTTTTTTCATGTATATAGTTTTTAAATCTATTCTACACCCAACCTCAAACTAAATACGATAATGAAATGAATAAAAGATGAGCTAGAGAACAAAATGCTTACAATATTCCGAGATTCCAACCCATAAAAATGGGTCTCCAGAAATTCGTCGGAATAGTTTATGTCTTGGAAATCTGAATTTGAAACTGAAGAGAAAGTGAATGTAATAAGTTTAAAGGGTATGAATGTCATTTCACACCCCAAAATGGCTAAAAAAGATGTGTTTGAAAAAGTTGGCTAATTTTTAATCTTTACATTTTGTAAATGGCTATTTTGTACCATTTCCACTAAAACTAAAGCGTCATTCTCTCTGCTTTTTGGTTCTGATTAAATGAAGAAGAAGTAGAAGTTGACATTTGCAAATACTACAAAGTGATTTTTTTTTTTTTCACATCGGGTTCTAGCTGAGAATCACTTTTTTTAGAGACACTTTTACACTCCCATCATATCTTACACTCGGTATCATATGTTACAGGATTTTAGTCTGTTATCAATGGTAACTTTCTGCATTCTTGGCCAAATCTTGACTTATGAAGATTATATTCTTGTGATGTTGTCACATATACCTAATCATGACACTCGTGTTCAGATGAGAGCAACAGTTGAACGGTGTATGATAACCGTCCATCGTCATCTCTAGTCGTGACTTTCTGAATCCGTAACGTTAACTTGTGTGGTTAGAAATGCTTGTTAAATTGAAATGCTGGGAAATGATCCATTTGATATTTTGTACAGGCAAGTGGAGAAGATTCTGAATTTTTTGTTTCAAGTGGTGGTGGGGGGCTATTTTGTTCAATGTTTCACTCAATTATAGCATCTACTTGGGAGACCAACCTTGGTGGATTGAACATGAAATTAATCATGATATAAAGGAATTATTTCATTGCTTTCAAGGATAAGAGATACTGTGGTTTAAAACTATAATTGGAATCTGGAGCAGTAAAAATATCCGAAGGAAGGTTGTGAAGTCTAATATTTGGCTAGATTCAACCTGTATGCAGACAATTGAGTGAAGCATGATGTATTTTCCTTTTTTTGTTTTCAGATGCTGACTTTTGGAAGCGGGAGACATGCTCACTCGTGTGCTTATGGGTAAGAGTGTAAATGAATCCAAATGCCCAAATATAAGAATGCTCAAGCAGGGTAGTGATGCGATTGACGGACGGTTCGAGATTTGAAATCTCCATAACCGTCCCCGGTTTGAGATTCTGAAAATAAATCTCCAAAATCGAACCATAGAAAAAAATCTCCGTCCCGAATCGTACCAAACTTTCGGTACGGTTCGGGACGGAGATTCGGTTCTAATGGGACGGGACGAGACGGTTCGGTTCGGGACAGAGATTCGGAGATTAGCCATAAATAAAACATACAAATTTGGGAAAAAAATCAATATAAAAATCACCAAACAATATACTTCTGTAGTTCTAATCTCTTTTAACGCAGATAAAAATAAAAACTAAAACTATAATAAGAACACAATCCAAAATTCTAAACTTAATAACCTCTATAATACAATAATAGTTTATTCTTTAGGTAATTGTTCTTCTATTGACATAAAAAATATAATTAACTAATAATTTTTATAAATTAGCATGAAATAAAAACTTGTATAAATTTATAATCTCAATGTCTCATACTTAACAATTTAACATAATCAATAAAATTCTATTTATAATTTTATGTGATGTGGTAAAAAAAATTAAAGTATGATCTTTTTTTATATTGTTATAATATGGTACTATTATTTGTTTCTCTTTTAAGTGCAATTTACTAATCATTTAACTAATTTCAATTTCAAATGATTTACTCTATTATTAATATCAAAGTTTTTTAAAATTCATAATAGTTGCGATATGGTTTTTTCCTAAATATGATTTATAATCAATTTAATTTCAAATAGTTTGTAGTTAATTCAATATCAAAATAAAAACAACATAGAAATAATGTTTATATATTGATATAAAATCTTTAAAATCGGTTCTAACTTCTGGTCCCGGTTGGAGTGGTTCGATCGATTTTTTTCAGACGTATTTAAAAATCTCCGTAATCAGATCATAAATATTTTTGGTACGGTACGGTTCGGGAAAGTCAAAAAGTCAACGGATATTTTCGGTTCGGAGATCTTTCTTGGCAGGATATCGGTTCGGGTTTCATACTTCAAGTCCCGTGGCACAAATTTCCCTAGTTCAAGTATGGGCGTAGCCATTTCGGCCAGTCGTCGAGAATGTTTTTCGTTCACCGGGCAATCATCTACTGATTTTAAAAATAGAAAAATAAAAAATATTGCAATAAAACCTTGCAACAATTCTTTGAGAGTTTTCATACTTTTCAATTCTAGCTTATCTAGATTTGACTTTTTTGGAGAAGTGATTTATCCTAAAGGTTATTATTCAACCACAAATATTTTTTTTTTTTTACGGAGGAACCCTTGTTACTCTTCGAGTGCGTCGGATAAACTCTCGAGCCGGGACGTCTTAGCCTCGCAAACTACGCCAACCAGGTAAACCACTAAGCGCAGTTTTGTGACAGCTCAACCAAGAAAATATTGGTAGGGGAATCAAACTCGTGACCTTTGTTCTTGTGTTCCAAAAAATTGTCCATTATCAAGTTTTTTTTATTTAGAAAAGTCCATTATCAAGTTTGGAACATACATCCCTTTCTACATAATAAACAAGTAAATCATTTATACACTCATATAATCATATAACTTAATTGCAAAGGTGATTCTTAATTCTTTTGGCCTTTTATATATTTTACTCCATTTTTTTTTATATTTACTGGGTACCTTTCAATTTTCGCCAAATTTATTAGGGTCGTTACGAGATCCGGTGTCCGCCGACCGATCATTGAAGCGGTGGCTACGCCACTATGTTCAAGGTTGTTTGATAAAAATCCGAGCTTAAAAATTTTGTTTGAGCTTGCTTGGTTATTAATCGAATCGAGTTCGGACGAGGCTTTGGTCGGTCGAACATGAATCGAGCTTCAGTAGTTTGATATATACACATATTTTATTTTGTTCTTACCAATCGAGTTGAGCTTAAGTCGAGTTTTATATTTTATCAAATGAAAAAATGTGTCCAAACTTGGTTCTTTCACGAACCGAACTCAAACGAGCTTTTAACAATCGATTTAAGAGTCGAGTATTGAGTAGATTGATTTGTTTTTCATCCCTACTTTGTAGGTTTGATCCAAAGTTATTCCAGATTTGTTGTGCTATTGTTTCAAATCTGAATTAAGAGTCCTTGTATATAAGGAGATGGTTTACCAAACAACCATTGGCGTCTTGGGAGATGCAAGCAACCGTTGGCACATATATGGTAGGGGTGGCAATTCGGGTTATCGGGTCGGGTTCGTGTTTGACTTCGGGTTGATTTCGAGTTATGCTTAAAATACATCGAAAGTTAATAAAAATTTAAAATTACTATGTTTTAGACAAATTGGTAACATCGGTTCGTGTTCGTGTTAGTCGGTTTTGGATTCGAGTTTCTCGTGTTTGGGTTAGGGTTTCTCTCGGAACTTCGGTTCGTGGTTCTGTTGCGTTTCGTATCATGTCATGGCATTGCCACCCTTAATATATGGGACAATTACGTTTTAATGATAAAGAGTTAGGTTGTGATTGAACATACTTTCTTTTTGGAAATTTTCTTTATGATAGAGAATAGTGTGAAAATTTTGTTAAGAGAATAAGAAGTTTTTTTCGGAAATGTGAATGGACAGGAAATGAAAATATAATGATGAAAGATGATGTGATATAAAAATAATAAATTAATAATTGAATATGTTTGGTAGTTAAATGTGTGTTAGTAAATAGTGAAGCTAATGGGAAAAATGTGTAATAATAATTTATTTTTTTTGGTTCAATGTGATTAATGTAAGAAAAGTGAGAATGAATGAATAGTATATTTTTTTTTAAAATTTTGGTAGACAATCATATTTTTTGAGTAAAAAAAAAGATCTACCGGAACGAAAAGTGAAACTTTGTGGTATTAAAGCACAATGTTAAGGTTGTCATTGGATGTGGAAGAGATTTCATTTTCGTTCTACTGGAGAATTATTTTTGACCAAATATGGGATTGTTTATGAAAATTTTCAGAAAATATAATATTCTCTTACTTTTATTTTTTTCTCCTTTTTCTTCTTACCAATCATATCTATACATTTTTTGACAAAAAAATAATCATATTACACATTCTCCCACAAATTTCACTATTTATTCATTCACACATTTCTAACTATCAATCATATCCAATCATTATTTTACTATTTTTAAATCAAATTAACTTTCATCATTAGTTTTTCATATCACATCCAACCACACTCTCAAAATTCATCTTTTTTCTTCCAATTCTTTTATCACTATTCTCTAAAGAAAAGAAAATTTTCAAATGAAATCATATCAATCACGCCGCCCTAAACACTTGCTTTTACTCTGTCCAAATTTTCCTAGCCATTTCAGATTAAACCAAACTATTTTCACAACAATTTTTTTCACATCAAAATTTATGAAAATTTAAAAACAGCACACTTAAAATGTATCACATGTACACAAAATATAACATTTAGTGTTTGTGTACAATTTATGAACAATTTTATGTTGATTGCTTTATGTCCACATGTTGACTGTGGATTAGGTAAAACTCACCACAGTCCACATATATCATTTTCGAAGAATTAGATTTATTAGCGAATCATACTTTAATCTATCATAGTCCAGAGACTGTGATTTTATTAGAATTAAATATTTTATTGCATATTGAAATAAAAGCCGAAGAATGATCTGGGTTCGATCCTATACGAGTGCGTGTATCCCCTCCCCAAGTTCCCCCAATTGTACTAAAAAAAAGCCGAATAATGAACAGAAATTCTAAGGCATCTCCAACCCATAACACCAAATTTGGTGTGAAAATCACACCAAATTTGGTGTTTTTGTGTAATTCGCAAAACTCATCTCCAACCCACTACACTAAATCTTACACCAAAATGAATATTTTAATATTTTTTTTTTTTTCATTTTGGAATAGCAAATTTATTTGTTTATGCAATCATTTCTTTTGCTTATATTTTATTATTATTAATGTAACTAAATAAAAACTTATATTTAACTAATATTACATTAATTAATTATATACAAAATTAATATTACAACTAATATCACAATAAATAAATTATAACTAATATCACAATATAACTTATATTTAACTAATATTTAACTAATATTACATTAATTAATTTATTTGTTTATGAAATTATTTCTTTGATGCTTTTTTTAATTAAATTATAATTTTGTTTATTAATTATTTTAGTTTATCAAAATTTTAAGTTTAGTTTATAATAATTTATTGGTAAATATTAACTATTGTTCATCCAAAATAATTATTATATACAAAATTTAAATAACTAAAACCATGTTACAAATGAATTATATATCAAATATAGGATACAATGGGAATTAAAAATTTGAAGTAGAAGAAATTGGAGAAGAAATATTTGTATTCACCAAATTTGGTGTAAAGGAATAGTGTTACACCAAATTTGGTGTAACACTATTCATTACACCAAATTTGGTGTTATGTTTAGAGTTGGGTTGGAGGGTGTTTTTTAGATATTTGGTGTTTTGGTGTGGGTTTTAGAGTTGGGTTGAGATGGTTCAAGGAGTGCTTGCTTGTGAAAAAAATTTCACTCCTTCCACTTTTGGACAAAATTTTGCGTGAATATATGATTGTTTGTGAAAATTTTCCAAAAATATACTATTCACTTTTCTCATTTTTCAAATCATCAATCACATCCATTTATAATTTTAACAAAAATATCACATTAATTATCATTATTGTACAATCATATCACAAATACACGATTCACTCTCTCTTATTTTTCAAATCACCAATCACATCTAATTATTATTGTACGAAAAAACTCTCACATCAACTATTATCATCACATTTCCATCTTATATCTAATCACACTCTTAAAATTCATTCTCATTTTTAAAAATAATTTTTTAACACTATTCTAAAAGTAAAAAAAAGCGAAATGAAGAAGATTGAAACAATCGCTCCCAAATTTCTAACTACTCCAGCAATAATGGGAATATGGGATAGTGTAACATTATAAAATGAGCTCCTTTACATATAAGATCACATGCTTGGGCCACTATTATTTTTGTTTCTGTCACCTAATCATTAAATTCTGGATCTGGAGAATCTTCATTATCCTCACCTTTTCCCCTGATACAAACTTTCCTTAATTTCCTTTAATGAAAAATAGTGGTGTATTAATTATGATAACCACCTTTGTAATAACTGCCCGCTGTTTCACTATTATTAGTCTAATAAAACTAAAAACATAAAACAATTGGCATGTTTTCAAGAACGATTTATTTCTTTGGCCATAAAATTAATAATTTTCTTCGTCTAAGAAAAATTAATATTTTTTTGTGAAAAAGAGTTAATCATAAAATTATGCACCTTACGCAGTTTGAATATTATATTTTATGTATTTCTTTTTATTTTAGTAGGATTAAACTATTAATACCATTATTTTTATATAGTTAAGTGTATTAAAATTATAAGTATTGAAATAAAATATATAGTTAATTGCAATTTGCCCTCCAACCGATAACATTTTTTTTGCACTTTGCCGCTAAACTTTAAAATTAATATTTTGTCATTTGAACCATATGATTTGTTGCACTTTAATCTCAAGTCTTGAACTAACCAAAAGTTGACGTGTGTCGGCTCACGATATATCCAGGTCATCTCGTAGGGGTTACGAGCAAAATGTTCAAAAGAGAAATTTCCAAATTTAATAGATAAAACACAAATTCACCGTAGTTTGGCGTAAACCGCAATTATTCATGAAATATAAGATCTAAATAGGGAAAATTGCAAAAAATTGATCTTGTATCTATAGAAGTGTCGCAAAATTAGTTTTGTAACTTTCAAAGCTTGCAATTTTAGTCATTCTGACAATTTTTTATCCCTTAGCAAAAATAATGATTTTAATTATATAATATTTAGAATTTGGGAATTTTAGTGTTTTATTTTTTAGGGTGGTAATTTCTTGTTTATTCGAAATGACCATTTCGAATATTTGTACGTGTTTTTGTATTTTCATAATTAAGAAATAATACATGTAAAACTCATATCTTGGATTTTGGTCTGATTAATAAATCTAAAATTTTTCCATCATTAGACAATCTATAGTGATAAATAAATTATACTCAAATAAATAAAATATATGCACTAGTACCATTTTAAACTTAGTCTTAGGATATTGATTGTTTTGGCTATCAAGTACATTTTGGAGATAATTAAAATATTGAAATAACCTTTAGAACCAAATTTGCATCAACTAAAATTTATAGACCAGAAATGAACAAATCGAATACTTACAAGACCAAAATTGCAAAAATAGCAAACATACCGGACTAAAATGCAATTCTAAAAGTTACAGGACTAAGTTTGCATTTTTCCCATCTAAACGGCACCCTCTGTAAATTTTCTTTTCTCCCATGAAATACACGAAAGATATATAAGCTCTTACTACAATTTGCACGAAATGCCATCATAACTTCCCGTGGCCATCGCGATGGGCATCTGCGCCTCAAGCCACCTCCAAACCCAACCCTTACGCCAGAAAAGATGCTCCGGAATATTCCGAGCCGCCACAAACCACCCCACGTCCTAAAACGCCAGGACGGCGGTCGTTTCCTCCGCCGTCTCCGGCGAATCTCTTGACGCAGCTGAATAAGAACTTTGGGTTTTCGGCAAAGTTTGCCAGTAGGTTTGATTTTGAAGAAGAGGAGGAACAAGGGGAATTTTGGTTATACCTGTTCCGCCATTGCCAAGAAGGGTGAGCTTAAAGGCCAAAAAAGTCGCCGTCAAAATCATTCCCAAGTCCAAGGTCTATATATTAATTATATTTTGTGTGTATATTATATTGGAAATATTATAGAAATTTCGTGGTTAATGAGAAATTGTTACCAAAAGATGTGAGTGTTCATTGAAACTATTCAGATTAATTGAAAAGGTTATCCAAATAGTTGTGTTGTTTCGTTTAAATCAAATGGACGTGTCGTCAATAAATGGACGTGTATGTTCGAATTCATTATGTTGTTTTACTTGTGTTTTTTAATCTATATATCCCAAGAATCTGTAGATTTTAGATATTCTTTTTTACAAACACAAGCATATTTTCTGTCAAAAATTTCTCGTAAAAAGAGGAGTACAAAACATTCAAGTTCGTCGATATAGCATTGTTTAGAAATGCTTTTCAATGTGAAGAGACCATCAGATCTTGTGAGATGTTTACTATTCAACCGTGGTACTATAGCGGGCAATTCGTCTTAAAGACATAGAGTCGAACTCTAGCTTTGGTCTATCATTTCATTTTCACAATTTTCTGAATTGATTTTCTGGAATTTCAAATAAGTTTTCTGATTTGATTTCGGAATATAATATCGCACTTGATATATCTCAACATATTAATGCGCTATGCATGTTCGACGGTTTGTCTCTGTGTGTTTATACTGTGTAATTGAGATCAAGATTGGATTTTTATGCTATCTTCTTACAATCTTATTTGAAAATAGATTAAATTCTTTTTTGTTTTGTTTTTTCCTGGATTCTGTCTACTAAAGCTTATAATTCTGAATCCTTTTTCTTGCTCAATTTTCCGTTTATTATTTTGGTTTATGTCCACAGATGACAACGGTTATTGCCATTGAAGAAGTTAGAAGAGAGGTTAATATATTGCGCGCCTTTGCACGACATCCTAATCTCTTACAATTTTACGATGCATTTGAAGATGCTGATAATGTCTATATATAGTAACGTAGTAAGCATCAAGACACTCTGTTCATGAAAATGTTTGGTGCGATTTGGTTATGCTTTATTTTCAAAATTTTCTTTTTACTAGAGAGAACACTTTGGTAAAAAAAAAAATTGGAAGAGAAAAGATGAATTTTAAGAGTATGATTGGATTTGAGATTAAAAAGTAACGTTGATTTGATATAGAAATAGTAAAATATGATTGTTAGTTAAATGTGAAAAGAGTATTTGAATAGTGGAATTTGTGGGATGATATGTAATAATGATTAGTTATTTGTGAAAAAGTGTGTAGATGTGATTGATCGAGAAAAATAAAAATGAGTGAATAGTGTATTTTTTGAAAAAAATCATAAAGAATCACATGTTGGGTTGAAAAATTTCTGTGAACGAAAATGAAAAAACTCTCCTATCCAACGCTTACCACTTATATTTATTCCAGATTACATACATTTTTGTCGGATGATTTTTCATTACATGCTTGTCCACAATCATGGATGTTAAATATGTCCTATGTATTTTTACAGGTTTTGTGAAGGGGGAGAGCTCTTAGATAAGATATTGACAAGGTGTTTTTCTTAGTATTGTTTGAGGATATGAGTTCATATCACAAGCCTCTCTTATTCTTTTCTTAGTTATTTATAAGCTTGATGGCATCTTTATGTATTCATTTTGCTTTATTAGAGGTGGGAAATACTCGGAAGATTATGCGAAGGCAATCATCATACAGATTCTGAACGTCAGAGTTTTTGCCATCTCCAAGGTGTCGTAATCGTGATGTTAAACCAGAGGTAACTATATACTGATATCTGTTTATTGTGTGTGTGTGTGGTTTCTTTTAATAGAGAGTTGATATCTATAACATCTTCATCATGCAGAATTTTCTATTTACCTCTGAAGATGAAAATACTCGGTTAAAAGCTATCGATTTTGGATTATCAGATTTCATCGACTAGGTTAGTTTCCTACATGGATTCTTTGTTGTCTTGCTTATATGGTATTTACGACATTCGGACTATAATTCAATTATGACACTCTTATGCAGAACAAAAGCTTAACGACGTTGTTGGAAGTGCATATTACGTCGCGCCTGAAGTTATACAGAAATCCTATAGCACAGAGGCCGACGATGGGAGTATAGGTGTTATAGCGTATATACTTTTATCTGGAAGCCGGCCATTTTTTGGGTCGAACAGAGTCTGACATTTTTCAGGCAGTTCTGAAAGATAATCCAAGTTTCAATGAAAACCCTTGGCCTTCATTATCGTCCGAGTCGAAGGATTTTGTAAGGCGCCTATTACATAAAGATCCCAGCCGACGAATAACAGCTGCTCAGGCTCTATGTGAGTCGTTCTCTGGCTCCGATGTCAGGTTATTCATTTTCTTGTCGAATAATCACAAAAGATGTTTGAAAATGTATTAAACATAAGGTGGTAATTGCAATATTTTTGCAAATGTAAGGGGGTGTTCTGAATTTTTGCTTATGAAGGTGGTAAAGTGTAATACAAAATCAAACCTAATGTGGTTTTTTGTGTAATTTTCAAAAACTTGTGGGTTTTTTTTGTAATTAACCCAAACCTTAGGGGTAGCTTTTTCTAATTATCACGTTTCTTGTTTATGACCATCGACAATCTTGTGTTTTGCAGGTCATCCATGGCTTCAAAATCATGACAAAGCAAAACTCACACTTGATGTTCTTGTATTCCGACTCATGAAAGGCTATATGCGATCGTCATCTCTGCGTAAGGCTGCCTTAAGGGTGTGTACGCGACTTGGATATCGAAACGAGACCAAGTTTGTCTAAGATAATATAAACAAATTTTAATGTTTTCAAATTGCTAAGGCTCTTTTATCACCATAATTTTCTCTTAAACAGTTTTAACTTGTCACTTTGATTACATTTAGTGAGGTAATATTATTTTCTGCAAATACTTTCAGGCCTTATCCAAGACATTGACAGTAGATGAACTCTTTTTATCTCAAGGAGCAATTTAATTTGATGCTTCCAGATGCAAGTGGAGCCATAACTTTAGACACCATAAAAATGGTTAGTGTATTTAATTAATCAGCCATCATGTTTTTTCTCTCCTCACTGAGTCTCCGTTGAGTTGAACAAAGTTTCTCGCTTTTGATTCGAACAGGCTCTGATGAAAAAATCCCACGGATGCGTTAAAGGAGGATCGCGTTCTGGGTTTGCTTGATCCAGTAATAACAGAAAATCGATATTTTCTAACATGTTTGTGGTTGAAATTCATGTTCACAAGGTGTTTGTTTAAATGCAGCTAAATGCACTCCAACATAGGAAAATGTATTTCAAGAGTTCTGTGCAGCTGCTTTAAGTGTACACCAACTGGAGGTACTTGAGAGTTGGGAACAACGATGCGCTGTGCGTATGAGATGTTTGAGAAAAACGGAAATAGGGTTATTGTCATCGAAGAATTAGCATCAGTAAGTCGAGTTTTGCTCATGTTCATGTATCCTAGAAGGAGATGGGTGATGGGAATCGAACCTCAAACCTCCGGTCTGGGCTTGAGAGTCTTAAACACTCAGCCATTATCCGATTCCCGTTTTGCTCTGTGTTTTCTGGAGAATGTGTGTTCTGCATTTATTAATTTTCTCCGTATGTGTGATTTACAGGAACTGGGGCTTAGGCCTACAGTGCCAGTCCATGCTGTTCTGCAAGAGTGGATAAGGCCTAGTGATGGGAAGCTGACTTTTCGGTTTTGTGAAACTGTTGCTCACGCAACCCAACCGCCGTCTGCAAAGATACAGTGAGAGCTAGAAGCGTGTTTCACAGTTGGTATAGAAATGTCTGCTTCACAGTTGCTTAAAAATGGCCAGTATGGGCATTGGGCATAAAGTTTCAGAGCAGGCCGAAATTCCAATATGATTGGAATATCTGTTTCGGTTTTTTAGTAATGCAACACCATTTATATGAGTATTGTTCTTGTGTGTGTTCTTGGTGAAGCTGCTAAAAAACAGGCCGGATAGAAGTATTCAGGAGAAGAAAATTGCAACAAAATTCAGAAATGTCTTTCAAGATGTGTTCGACTGAACAACCAACAGAAGAATGAGTTCAGTGAGTAGAGACTAGAGTTATGTTACCTTAATGTTCTTCATTTCTGTCTAACCAATAGAGACTATCATACAGCAGAAGAAATGGACTGATGGTAATAAGCACATAGTTATTTGGTACTCGTGTTCTAATGTAATCGACTTGTACTTCTATGTAAACTTTTACATTATATACCTATTGCCAAGATGTTTAATCTATAATTCTGACTAGTTATAACCATGTCGTTGTACGAGTTCAAAATAATTATAAGGTGCCAATACAACACAAATATATAGGAGACAATCATGAGATTCTTTTGTGAGTTTTCTTAATTAATCCAACTCATTCACTAAAAGATGAACTGAAATTTACATGATAATCTCTGAGTTTCCAGTTCGAGTAATAAAGAATAGACATCATATAGAGTAGAGATGCTAAAAACTAAATTCCAAAGACACTAGTTATATCTACTTGAAATTATTAGTCTAGTACAAAAAAGAAATTTGTTGCAATAAGGCTATCTTAAGCCACACTTCCACAGCTGGGTTAGTTCATAATTGAATACTGCTTCTTTGCCTGCTTGCTCCCATTTGCTTAAACTTTAAAGGGCAAGCGACACGTAAAGGAATTCAAGAAACGGAGCTTAGAGTGTCAAAAACATGTTCTCTTCTTATGAGTAGGAGAAGAGGAAGTCAATAACCCGAGAAAAGAGGTCCTTAAGCTAAATTATGCAAAATGACAGACAAATCCGCCACTAAAAACTTCAAATTGTACCAAGATATCTGCATTTTCTTTTACAAATAGAACATCAGAAACAAGATGCACACTAATAACAAGCAAACATGTAGGAAAGGAATCTAACACATCAAAGGTCACTTATGATCAAATTAAACCAATGCTATGCAGCACGTATAATCATCAAACAACATGCATCCAACAAGTAGTTCATTTGAGAGCTGCTTTTGAGCAATAAATTTGATCAGCACAGCAAAAGCTACAATAATTCCTAATCCAATGTAAGTTTCATACTCCAATATCAGGTTAACTTGTCTCATCAACTATAGTATACTACTACCAACAAAGGAGCAATGATTGGCTACATTATGTTAGTAATACAGTGCATAGATAATCTTATAATTACCACAAAAGCTCTAGTTTCCTCATCTCGATGATAGTCGTTGATATAAATCGTCAGCCAAAACCTGCCTTTAAGCTCTCCCCCTAATAATAACAAGACTTCTCATTCTCCAGCACTCTCGGAGGTTGCCCATTCTCTTCGGGCTCCTTCCAAAGCTCCGCTCAGGCTCCTCGCAATCTGACACAAATTATGCAACACACAACAAGCAACAATTGTTTGGGGAGCATGGTTCAATCCCACATTCAAATCCTGCAAAATCTTCCACCTACCCTTTAACAATCCAATTGCCTCCTCAACAGCCTTCCTCCCCTTCATCAACGCCTCATCAAATGCGTTCTGTGGGGGACTGCCGTTCGATTATAACTAAACGGCGTAAGCAAAAATGACAGCAAGGAAAACACCAGTCCCGACTATATACGGCCTCACATGCTGTCCCCTAACACTAACCGCCTTATCCCAAATGATATCCCCTGAAATCAACCTGTTATACAACAAACTATCCCTAAAATGAGTAGCATCGTCTGTATCCTCCGGGGCCTTCACACAAACATCCCAAAATATCTTCTATGATCTGCAACAACCTGCAGCAAAACTGATGGAAACCCGTATTTACAAGAATACATGGAACCATTAATCGTATCAGGACTGATTTTATGAAGCTTAACCGGCGTAGTATCAATGGCACCACACATGTTGGGAAGGGAAGTGAGTTCTTGAAACCCCTGGGTCGTTTCTACCAATCGCGAAGAAACAGAAACTGGGATTTTAATGAACTCGGGGGTAAAGCTTGGTGGCTAGAAGGCGGGTAACCATGTTAGTTATCTTGGAAATTAAGTAGGGTTCAAGGGCATAACGAGAAGCTAGGGTTTTGAGGGTTAGGCCGTGGGCGAGGCGGGAGAGAACCATAGCTACGGCGTAATCTGACGGGAGAGATAGCTGAGATTGGGTTATGTAGGGCTTGAGTTTTTCAACAACAGTGGTGAAAACGGGGTAGGAAAGGCCGTATAGAGATCGCCATTGGGCGTCGCGGAGGGGGCTTCCATGGCCCAAATGTGTTCAGTGGAGAGAGCTCGAAGGCCGCGACGGAGAATTCGGACGGGGTTTTGCTGCGGCGGAGGAAGGGGAGGGGAGGAGGGTTTTCGGGGTTTTTGGTCGGGGGATGGGAAGCGAGGTAGGATAGGACGGAGGCGAGCGTGAAGAAGAGGAGGGGGCGGCGGAAGTGGAGGTGGCATCGGCGGCGGAGGAGGAGAGAGTGGTGGAGGAGGAGAGGGGAGGTGGTGGGGTCCAGGTAGTTGTGGAGGTGGAGGAGGTTTGATAGCATTAGGAGGAAAGATTGATCCATGTTTTCACAAAATTTGTCTTGATTTCTGTGGAAATAATGAAATATAGGGAAAAACCTAGTGAGAAGAAGAAGACAGTTTTTTGGCTGAAATTAGGGGTTGCAGAGATCGGCAGGGAAAGGATGCTGACGACAGTGATACGACGGCGTTTTGAGACAGCGAGTGATTGCGTACGCTGGAGTGGAGTGGCCTGTTGTATTGTGGCCACGTCATTGGTTTTGTAATTATTTGAGCTTTATGAACTTTTTGCCCCACAAAACCCCAAGCTTTTCCCAAAACAGCTGATCCCATTATTTATATAATCTATTAATATGAAACACTCTTCTAAAATTCCCACCTAACTCGCGATTAGTCACTCAAGTTTACTGGCGCCTGTTATGCCTCCACGTTATTCTTCCGACAGCCCCATCTAACCCGTCCCGGATTCCGCCAACCCCGCCCAAACTCCGCTAGACGTTAGGGGCTCACACTGTTTAATTCTAAGGCTATAACGCTTTTAGAATACTAATGAAACATTGATAAAAAGAACCTTGAAATACTCTTATATATAAAAGGGCAATTTTGTTATCAGAAAAAAAAAAGAAAAAAGTGCAGTTTTACTCACCCATGAATAATATTTCATTAGGAAATCCCAACCATTAACTGCTAACATCATTATTAATGATTTGTTTGTTAATCACTCTCATTTCTTAGATAATGAATTAAATCTGCATTTCTTGTAGAATATGTGGCCTTGTGTAATTTAATACTATTTATTATTGTGGTTGTTTGATTTTCTTTAAATGACCATTTTATGATTTTTATCTTCTCATGTTCCTGGGTCTTATGAAGCCTACTCCTTATAATTAATCGCACGCAGATCTATCATGTGACCGCATACAATACACGCTTAGACCGTTTGATTGTGTGTGAATTTTTACACATCCCTAATAAATCTACTTATTATGACCTGAGACTCATTGCACAAAGATGGCTACATTACCAAGGAGGTAATCCCCCAAATTTTGAAAATTTATAGGGGTATTTTAGTAATTAACATTATAACTTTAAAAAACATAAATTGCATAAAATAGGAAAACAATTGATGTTCTTGAAGACTTTACAGTATAATAACACAACCTTCAATTCATTCGTTTTTTTTATTGCTCTTTTTCCATTCAATGAAAGCAAAAAATCTTTAGCTTGAACTCTTGATCATTTTTTCTACCTTCTCAAAATTATGTATATTTTACTTGGCTCCACTATAAACTTGAGGCTCAATTATAATCTTTGGTGTCTCTATTTGTTTCTTTTGATATTTAGGCTTCATTGTCAATGCGTAGAATCGAAAAGATGACTAAACTTCATCATTATCGAAGGTTGAGCTATTTTATTATATAAGAATGACTAATATTCGTCATTATCAAAATTGATAATTATTTATAATTTTATTTTTGATGTATTATATTTTATTTTTATATTAATGTTAGTTGGACCTACCACAGACCCGTAGTGCGGTCACAAACTCACAATTGGTATCACTAACTTTTTACAATTATGTTGATCTCGAGTTCAACTATGAGTCGCTCGCCTTTATCCCCCCATCACTCCTCTCAACTTAAAAAAAGATGTTAGTGACTCCCTTTCACAAAGATTTATGGCTTGGCCGTCATTGCCTTCAGGTGTAACATGGAATAGATCTGTTCCGTTGATTCCATATTACACCAGCTGTATTGACACTTTGCACATAATGTGTGGAGAAAGTATAAAAAAATTTGACACTTTGATGGTGAATGCACACCAAGTGTATACATGAGATGTTAAATGTACATGATCCTCATGTTCCACATAAAATAGCATTCAAACCTATAACACCAACTTTGACCATATATAAATATATTCAGCCCTATTTTTTCTATCCATCTAAATTACATTTGTAGGATCTACACTACCATATATTTCTATTGTAAAGTATATCAATATAATTGGATCCACCACTAGTAAATTTTACAAATATAATATCATTTATTCACATTAAAATGTTGAAAATGGATTAATCATTATCAACTTGTCAAATTATTATATATATAAGATTTCAAAAATAGTATCATAAAACACATTAATTTATTTTATCATGCACTTTATTTATATAAATTTATCGTCAATCATTTGTCCAAAAAAATTATCGATTTTATATAAAAAAGTTTAAAATTAATAAATTACAAAATTCAATTTTCAATAAGAGAAATTAAAAATGCACGATGGAAACATGATTCTCATATTTTTGGACACAGTCTTAGGCTATATTTGTTTATCTCCCAATCACATTTTATTCTCTTAACTACTTTCCTCAACCTTCATCCAAGTTGATGTCGCTTTTGCGCACACCCAAAAGACCACAGAACTAATCCTCCTTTCCGATGGGAAGTCTTCAAGTCTTCTCCGTAGTTCTTAAAATCTCTTCGACCGGGTTCCGCAAACTTGTCTCACACATACACAAACGTTAGGAGGGTCCCCCGTGGGTTGTCCAATGATGTCCCTCCGACGACTTAAGTTAAAGTAATTGAGAACGAGAATAAAATATTAATTGAATACTAAATTAAATGCGTAGGAGAATTATGAGTTAATTAATTTACAAAATGAATAGGAGGACATTTTTATACTTTAAATGGTAAATGGTAGTGTCACAGGAGAAATCGGCATTATGAGCCCCATTTAGGAGAAATCCACCTATACCATTCCTTAAGGACTCTTGGCGGGTTATTTTATTAAGAGTCAATTGAAAATTAATATTAAATTAATATATAAACGGAATTATATATTAAATAATTAAACGTCGTTTTTGCCCAACACAAACACATATTACGTTTTCAATGATTTTATCTACTAATACACACATTTGCTCCACACACACCAAGCAAATCTGCCCAGTCACCCTCAATAGC